>PVJO010007766.1:0-79800 GCA_004026905.1 Hystrix cristata | reverse complement strand
TGATAAAAGCCCTGCAGAAAATTGGAATAAACGGTCTTTATCTCAATCTGATAAAAGCCATCTATAAAAAACCAACAGCCAACATCATACTGAATTCATGATGGTCAAAAACTAAAAGCTTTCACTCTAAAATCCAGAACAAGACAAGGATGTCCACTCTCACCACTCTTATTCAATATAGTTCTGGAAACGTTAGCCAGAGCAATTAGACAAGAGAAAGAAGTAAAAGGAATAAGGATAAGAAAAGAAGAAGTTAAATTATCATTATTTGCAGATGACATGATACTCTATATAGAAGACCCCAAAAACTCCACCAAAAGACTTCTGGATTTAATAACCAAATTCAGCAGCATAGCTGGATACAAAGTCAACACTCAGAAATCAATAGCATTCCTGTACACAAACAACAGTCTCACCGAGAGAGAAATTAGGGAAACAGCACCTTTCACAATACCATCCAAAAAAAGAAGTGCCTAGGAATCAATCTAAAGAAGGAAGTAAAAGATCTATACAATGAAAACTACAGTGCTTTGGAAAAGGAGATTGAAGAAGATATCAGAAAATGGAAAGATATCCCTTGCTCCTGGGTAGGAAGAACCAATATAGTGAAGATGGACATACTCCCAAAAACGCTATACAGATTTGACACAATCCCAATTAAATTACCCATAGCATACTTCACAGATTTAGAGAAGACAATCCTAAAATTCATTTGGAACCAAAAGAAACCTAGAATAGCAAAAGCAATTGTGGGCAACAAAAGCAAAGCAGGGTCCATCACAATCCCTGACCTAAAACTATACTACAAAGCTACTGTAATAAAGACAGCATGGTACTGGCACAAAAACAGACCCCAGAACCAATGGAACAGATTAGAGGGTGAAGAAACAGGTCCAAACACTCTGAGTGACCTTATCTTTGACAAAGGGGGCAAACAACCTCAATGGAAGAAAGATAGCCTCTTTGATAAATGGTGCTAGAAAAACTGGCTCTCCACATGCTGAAGATTAAAACTAGACCCATGTCTTTCCCCATTCACTAAGCTAAAATCAAAGTGGATCAAAGACTTAAATATTAAAAACAGAAACACTAAATCTATTGGAAGATAGAATAGGTAGAACTCTTGAAGACATAAGTGTAGGCAAGGACTTTATGAACAAATCCCCATTTGCCCAGGAAATATCACAAACAATCAACAAGTGGGACCTGATCTCATTAAAAAGCTTTTGCACAGCAAAAGAAATTACCAACAGAGCAAAGAGACAACCTACGGAGTGGGAAAACATTTTTGCTAGCTATTCCTCTGACAAAGGACTAACATCTTGAATATATAAAGAACTCAAAAAAATCAGCCCCCCCACATTTAAAGACCCAATCCAAAAGTGGACAACCTAAATGAATAGACACTTCTCAGATGAAGAAGTAGAAACAGCAGATAGACATATGAAAAAGTGTTCAACATCACTGGTCATTCGAGAGATGCAAATTAAAACAACCCTGAGATTCCACCTCATTCCAGAAAGAATGGCTATTATCAACAAATCAGCCAATAACAAATGCTGGATGGGGCTGTGGAGAAAAAGGAACCCTTCTCCACTGTTGGTATGAATGTAGACTGGTGCAACCACTATGGATATCAGTGTGGAGATTCCTCAGGGAAGTAGGACTAGAGATTCCATTTGACCCAGCTATTTCCCTTCTTGGTATCTTCCCAAAAGAATTAAAAGCATCATACCGCAGTGATATATGCACAGCCATGTTTATAGTGGCACAGTTTGTAATAGCTAAATCTTGGAAACAACCCAAAACCCTTCAACAGCAGAATGGATAAAGAAAATGTGTTTTTTTTACACAATGGAGTACTACTCTGCCATAAAAGATGATACACTTGAGATATTGCTAGGTAAATGGATGCATCTTGAGACCATACTCTCAAGTGAAATAAATCAGACACACATGTTCAAATACTACATTGTTTCTCTGGTGTGAGAAACTGAAAGTGTAAATAAAGACTAAAATGTGTTACATTGGAAAAGGGAAGAAAATGTCCAAATGGGAAAGGGAACAATGGAGGGGCAAAGGAATAGAGGGACAAGAGAAATAAGAAATGGAAGGAAAAAAATGGAAACAAAGCTTTTGTAAATAGGTAGGGAGGAGGGGGTGAGGGGAAGGTAATGAGAAAAAAAAGAAGCAACAAGATATATTACGTACAGGTACAAATCCCCTATGATAAATGTTATCACTATGTATATCTAAAATGTACCATTAAAATAAAATTTAAAAAAAAAGAACAGAAAATAACTAACTTGGAAGCAACCAATATGTCCTCAGTAAATGAATGGATACATAACCTGTGATATAGCCAGACAATAGTATTATTCAGCACTAAGAATAATTAGCTAGCAAACCACCAAAGATCATAGAGAAGACTTAAATGCATATTACCAAGCAAAAGAAACCAATATGAAGAAGTTACATAGTATGCAATTCCAACAATAATAGTTTCTGGAAAAAACAAAAGTATGGAGACAATATAAAGATTAATGGTTGCTAGAAGTTAGGAGATGGAGGGGAGAAATGAAAAGGCAGAGTGGAGTTTTTTCAGGTCAGTGACAATATTTGACATGATACTATAATTATGGGTGTGTATCATTAAATGTCAGAACCCACAGTGCAAGGTCAGAGTGTAACCTAATGTAAACCATGGATTTTGGACGTGGCAGGGTAGGTTCATGAGTTGTAACAAACTGAATCACTCTCGGTGGAGATGTTAGCAGTGGGGGAGATTGTACACAAATGGAATTCTCCTTACTTTCTGCTCAATTTTGCTGCAAACTTAAAATTGCTCTAAAAATAAATCTTACTAATTTACTTAATAAGTTGATTTTAAAAAGGTTAAAACACTGTTTGTTTGCTTGTTTGTTTACTTGCTTGCTCGCTTAACAAAAATACATGTTCACAAAATCATGGATAATATTTAATAGCACTTGTATAGCTGTTTGCAGTTTATAAAATATACTCATATGCCTTATCTCACTTAATCTTAACACCAAGTGAACAAAATAGATTCATTATCACGTCTAAAATGAATGAACTGAAACACAGAATAAGATTTGGACAAATTTGAGTTCATTGATCACCACTGTTGAAAATGCATATTTTCAAAACCAGATGTAGATTTGTAAAGTATACAGATTTGAGTATTATTAATTCTAGACTTCTTATAATTTAAGAAGAATCCATTGCAATTAGTTTTTATTGTAAAGATAATTCTATAGCAGAAAGCACAAATACCTGGAAAGCGATAGGATAACACCCAATTTATATCATATTATCACATTGATTCTCACATCCACTTTTTGAAAAAGTAGAAAGATTATTACTGTACTCTTTTCCATACTGATAAAAGTAAGGTTAACATTGTTTATACAATATCATATAGTTAACAAGTGGAAAACTCTGAACTAACCTTACATTTCTCACTTCCAAGTGAATACTCTTTCTCTTATACTCTCCTTCCTATGATTTATAGGTGCACATAGATTATAGGACATTTAATCCAATACCTGGTTCTTTTCTAGTACAAAAGTGGTGCTAAATGCACAGTATTAACTACAAGGGAAATAAACCTCTAAATCTCATGGGAATTTTAATCATGTTGATAACTTGCTTCTGAGACTTTCGAAAGGCAGTAGGTCTACAGTCTAGAAATTGTTTTAAATTCCAATTTAAAGAAAGTGAAAACCATATGCAAAGGTTTTTAAGACTTTATAGTTCAAAGTGTATTCAGCATTAGCACTACATGATCAGAGTGGAAATAAGTCCTAGTTTAATACGTACGAACATAAGCTCTAAAGTTAGCATTGGTCTCATTAAAATCTCTAGGTCTCAGTTTTCTCATTGTAAAGTGGAATACCTCACAGATAGTATTAATGCTATATATCACAAAAGCGTGTGCGGTTTGTGTAACATCTGCCATGTACTAAACACTCATACATGTAACTACTTAGATGTTATTCATATGTTAACCACAGTAGTCCCTCAAATATTTAATAATTAAATTAGTCAAATAAGGTAAAATCCATTAAAATACTTCTAAATACTTTTAAAAAGAAGTGTACACAAAACTGCAAGTATCTATTGGGCAAGATTTTTCAATCTTAAACGCCTCTGATTATTTTTCTAGATTAGTACAGAATTCAAAACTTCACATCTAAGCCTTTTTGCATAAAATAATTATCAGAATTTCTCATCAGGAAGAGAAAACAAAGCACATGTATTGCCTTTCCTTTAATGTCCTTTCAAGTATTCTTCTTCTGTAAGTTAGTCCTACATTGTCATGGAGTCAAAGTACTATAAAACTTTGAAATTATATTTAAATGTTGTTGTTTACTATCTACATGTCCTTAAGAAAATTAATTAACTGGAGATGGGGATAGTTATATAGACACCACAAGGTTTTAGTGAGGAATAAAGAAATGATACATTTTAAATGTCTCTCATAGAGACTGGTATATTAAAATTTAATTAATCTTAGTTTCTTTCATCCTTTCCTGGTATTTGAGACCAGAGAAATAAGTTTTCCCTGTGCATATTTATGCTCCAATTAAGTGCATGGGACTCAGGGGAAGTTTGTGAAAAAGACAAATTTCAGAACAAAACCCCCAAAGATTTTGATTGAGTCTAACATGAGCCCTAAAGTTTCTCATTTATACCAAGAAATTCAGATGAGTCTAATGAAAGGTCATACTCTTTTAAAATGTTAGTTTAAAATATGATTACTCAGAAGATATTGTAAAAGAGGCAACCAAAAATTAACATGGCACACTAGAAAATATCTACTTAGACAGAAGTCACTAATGGAGGTACAGAGGTGATAAACAAAAGATACATAAGAAATTAGCAAAGTGGCAGATGTATGTAGTGCCTTATCAGTAATTACATTAAACTTAAATGGATTAAATATTCCAATAAAAATGTATACTGGCAGAATGGACTTTTAAAAAAATGATCCAACCTCATATATTGACAATAGATGCATGTTAAAGACACAAATAAGCTGAAGGTAAAAGAATGGAAAAAGATATGTCATGTAAACAGCGTCACAATAGGTATACTAATACCTAACCAAACAAATGAGAAAATTGTTGTTAGAGACAATATATATATATATTATATATATAATATATATATAATATATATATATATGACATCTTGTAGTAATGAAAGGATCAAACTGTCAGGAATACATAATAATTATAAGCATACATGGACCTGACAATAGAGCCTTAAATTATGTGTAGCAAAACCTGACAAAACTGAAGGGAGAAATAACCAATGTAACAAAAATAGCTGCAAATTTACATCAATCTCGTAGACCCTGAAATCCTTCCCTAATGTAGTTGACATACTGTGACTAAAGAAACTAAGTGTCTGAAGTTGAGTCTGAGTGAATTTCCTAAGACTTTTGTGCCAAAGTCTTCCCCACGTTTAAGTCCACAAGATATCGTGGGTATCATATATTGGATTATAACATCTCATTTACATCATTATTATTCATATGTTTTAAAGGGAAATGTTTAAAGATTAAAGATTTAGACATTAAGTTAGAAATACTTCCATTTTTATAAAGGTTTAAGTCATTTTCAACCTTTCATTTAGTAATTATCTAATGATATTCACTGTTTCTTTTGGATTTCCTATTAACATTGTTCCGTCAGCGTCAGGAGCAGTTTATCCCACGACTGTGTGTGGTTCAAGGTGTGATCAAGGTTCTCACACTATGTCTTCTCAGGACAGTCGCTGTTAGCTTCAAACGAACATTCCTGGTGTTTCAACCACAGCGGTACCTCGGTTCAAGAACTTAATCCTTTCCGTGGTTTTGATCACAAACCAAGTTGGATGAGAACTGCATCAAATAAACTAAAAAAAGAAAAAGACCAACAGTGGAACCATCGACCCCCCTGAAGAGAAATAATAAATCATTCTTTACTGCAGCTACTCAGTTCAAAGCAGTTTATCAAGCAACAATAGTTAACAGAAACGCCATCCCTTCCTCTCTTTGTTGATTGCCCTACGTGAGGCTTACCAGGATTTTGGGAATTGCAAGAAGTAACTCCTATTTTTCCCTTCCAATTAATTTCATAACTGCCATCTCCGAGACAGGAATAACATGGCAGAAGAGGAAAGCTGCCGACAGCATGGTGGCCAGGAAGCAGCGAGAGAAGAGTGAATCCGAGACGGGAGGTACAGTGTACCCTTCCAGTTCACAGCCCCAGGGACCCAGCTCTTCTGACTAGCCCTCACCTCCTAACAACCAGTCAGTGATACTGCCCCCACGATTTAATCACCTTCAAAAAGCCCCACTTGTGACTGCAAGAGGCCCTGTGGGGAACATTATTTAAATGTTGACAGCCATTATTCTACCACCTGTAATGAATTGTTGGCGACCACCATACCTAAAGCACTAGAGACACCGCTGCCTGTTTTGTGAATACTTTACAATGACTAGGAAGCTTGGTTTACACTGTTCTATTTGAGTTTCAGTCTTGAAAATGCACCTTTATATTCATTTTGCAGATGAAGAAACAGGTTGAAAAAAGTTATTAACCTAGCTCAAGTCTCAGAGGCTAGAGGCTTAAATAAAAGTATGATCATTTGGTTTCTGCCACAGTATGCTTTGCTCTTATTAGTTAATCTCCATTGTTCAAAAGACTATGCGTTTGCATATTTCCCGCCAAAATTTAAATATTCTACAAAAATCAGGCTCTTGTCAGTGCCATATAATTCTGTGTAATATTTTTTTGACTTGACTTCATATATACAATGAATTCTCTTCCTTTGGTCAAATGTAAAATCGCATGATAATAAAATTCAAAAATATATGGTTTTATTTTTGAGACAGGGTCTCACTTTGTAGTCCAGGCTGGTCTTGAACTGACTATGTAGCCCAGGCTGGCCTCAACCTCACAGTGATCCTCCTGCCTCAGCCTCTGAGTGTTGGGATTACAGGTGTGTACCACCATATCAGCAATAATGCTCCTTATTTTGATCAACCCTTAAATAGCCCAGTGTCCTCCCTCAGTACTTTTTAAAGAGTTTGTCATTACGGTAGAGTCAGCCTAGTAAAATCAACACAGTTAATCTTCATGTGTAATAGTTGGCTGACAGCCACTGGAATCAAAGGGCAAGTCTGAGCAAGGAAGAAAACAGGCAAGTGTGGACGAGCACAGGAGTAAAACACCCCTTAAGTGGCAGACGATAGAGCATGTTCTATTTCATGGAGAATGAACAAATCCTGATGGATTAAATAAGTCACTGATTCCTTCTCCCATTTACTTGATGATGACCACAGTCATTTTACTTTATTTTTCTCAGTCTTGTTTAACTTGTCTGAAAATAAGAGTACTTATGCCTCACAATGTTCTTGGGAGCTTAGCTGAAATATGCATAGATCACATTGTACAGACTTGATATACAGCAAGGAAAAAAATCAATAAATAGTAATAATTACAATTGTTGTTGTTATATTAGATAGTAAAAGAGTTTTCAGGACAAGGAGAGCAATTGCTTATAATCAGTACTGGAGTGCTGAGATAATACCCCCAGATTAAAAGTGTTTTGTTAACTGTCATATTAGAATGTTAGTGTTATCCTGAAAGTGGGAGGAAGATACTGGGAAAATTGTGTAAAATGCTCATAGCTAAACAAATCACAGGGCAAAAATGAATGAGACAATTATGACCTGTTTGAACGAGATCAGTTTACTCCCTACAATTTGCCCCCAGAGTTTTCTCTACATCTTTTTTCCAGTTTCCATCTTCCTTTCATTCTTTCACTCCAAACTGACATTTCCTCCTCTTGTTCTTAAAGAGACCATTGATTTCCATCTTGACAATTTTAGTTGTCGTTCTCTAGTCATCTCATTTGACCTCCCAGTGACACACAATACAGTGGATAGTGTACTCCTTCTAGAAATCTTTTTTCTTGGACTACATGATGCAGAACTTCAGTAGTTTTTCTTCTTAATTAGTACTTTCCTCTCTCTCTTTAATGACTTTTTCTCTTCCATTTGACCTAGTAAAACTCAGAACTTGTATTTTTTTCTCCCTATCATCTACAAGCCAATAATTTCAAAATTATATCTCTAGTTCACATTTCCAGAACTGTATGTTCAATGCTTCACTTGACCTGTTCACTGGCATCACAAAATTAATATATCCAAAACTGGAGTCTTCATTTTCCTTGAAGACTTGTTCTCTGATCTCAAATTATTTCAATAAAGGGCATTATCACATAGCCATGTATACACTTATTTGGGTGATCCGAAATCAGGGCACATCTTGACAGATAATCTCTCTAATCCCCACCTTTCATATATTACTAAAGTCCACTGACTTTACATTCAAAATACCCTGAATTCATTTATTACTCTTTATTTTCACTATCAACATTACTAACCAAACTTTTCCAAGTCTACCACCCAAGCTAAAGTAATTGTCTCCTAACACTTTCTATTTTCTTTTGTTCTTACCCCAATCCCTTTTATTATAGCCAGTGTAGCCTTTTAAAGATTTGGAGAAAATGGTTTAACTCTCCAGCTTAAAATCTCTCTGTGATCTTACAGTGAATTTAAAAACTACTCAAACAGCTCAGCATGGCCCATAAGGTGCAACATAATGTGGCCTTTCCATGTCAACCTCGTCCATCTCATCTCATGTTACATCATTTGCCCTCACTACCTACTCTAGCCATCTTGGCTTTTTTTTTTTTTAAGGTTTCTTGAATATATCACATTCTTTCCCAAATGCAAGACCTTCTGCATGGACTGGACGTTACCTAGACTGCTGTCTATATATGTCCTGAGCCCCATCACAACCATACAAACCACAGGGACTCTTTTTCTAACTCCTACTAAAGCTTCAGAAAGGCCTTTTATGATTCTGATCTAAAAGAATTTGCCTCTGTGTGGTTTTTTTGTTTTTGTTTTGGTGCTGGGGATCGAACTCAGGGCCTTGTGCTTGCAAGGCAAACACTCTAACCCCTGAGCTGAATCCCCAGCCACCTCTGTGTGTCTTTTGTAGCACCTTTTTTTCCTTGATAACACTCATCATAATTTCTAATTGCAAAACTTACTTTCACAAATCCATCACAAAATGTAATTATTAATTTATTTCATGTTTTTGTTAAAACTAGGTATAATTTAAAGTATTTGTTAATTACACACAGATATATATATTCCTTACTAAATGTTTGGAACACATTTCCCTTTGAATGTACAACTATATGAAAATATGTGCTTGTGTATGCGCGTCCATACACACATGCACACACAAGGACACAGAAGTTCTCTGTAACTTTAGGAATTCATTCAATTCTAAAATTTGTGTACCTAACCATAATATTATAACTGCCATTTTCATCCAACAAAATTCAGTTCTTACTAAGTTATTTTATTTTTACAAATAAATTAGATTTAAGAAATGAAAGTATAAATTCAATTATATTCAGCTTCAAATTTCACTGTCAGTAATGAATGAAAACTCTCTGTCCAAGTAATCAAGTATATTTCGATAATTATATTCCAATAAAAAACTTATACATCTTTATGGGCTTCCGTTTTGTCCTGGGTCTTAATTTATTAGAATGTACCCGTTGATCTATGTCAATTATTTTAAGGGAAATTATATTAGTAACATTTTGTCTTCAACATTTCAAATAGGAAATCCCCATTAGTGTAATAAATAATAAATTTGGCAGAGGATTGGCAAGTCATCTTAATCAGAAAACTTCCTGGCTGACAATCACACAAAATTGAGACCACAAAGCATATCTTAAATGTTTCAGCACTTGGATTTTCCTAAATACTTCTTTTAAGTTCTTTCTGAACAACTTGCAGAAAGATCAAAACATGTTAATTTCCCCATTGCCGGCCAAAATCATAAAAGAGCATTATAAATATGGATACATTTACTAACTCATAAGCAACCAAATGTTCCATAGCTGTATTGAAAAGAGTCAATAAAATAAAAATTTCCCTTGTCTGTGAAGAGGTTGAACTAGATGTGGAGAAGATATAGTCAAGCTCTAAAAAATTCTGTTTTTGCTCTTAGAATAAAGAAATAGTACATATTTTCTGCTTCTCACAAACAAAAATGTTGTTTACCTATTTCATCATATCCATATTTTTACTTTGTTAATATACCTTTCCTGAACTGATGCCATAAGACATGTGAGCTGCATTTTGCCTCTCTGAGAAGTGGAGATCCAAAATTAAGTAACTCATTACCCACCAAGAAACTTCACGGAATCCTGGAGTAGAGTATTTTCCACACGTTTATGCAAATATAAGCAGCAGGGACAGACTCGTGACACTGAGAAGTATTGCCTCCATTCTTTCATCTCCATTGCTCTGCAAGGAGGGAAGCACTGCACCGGCTGCCCAAGTGCTGTCTCTTCCTTCTACTGGAGCTACCGAAGACTGCTCTCTTGAGCTGGCTCGAATCGAACAACTGACCTAAGCATGAGTAAAAGGTTCCAGCCGATTCAGCCCAGGGTGTTAGGGCTGCTTGAGCTCCAGAGCTTACTGTCAGGATAGGCAAACCTGATGTGATGTCACTGCCCAACTTCTCCCACCTCATTTTATTTCCTTCCCTTTCCTCCCACAATTGTCGATTCTAAGGGCGTTGCCTAATCAATGTTCTACCTTTTAAACAGCATCATCAATGTTTTCGTCTGAGTGAGACTCAGAGAGAAAGTCATGGGAGGGCCCCAAGTTACACAAATATCTCAGACCTTTTTTTCCACTGTGTACAATGCACTTCTAAGTGAATATCTTAAAATTGCTCTTGGGTTTGAACTTTTAGCCCTAGGATAAGGCGTGTATATAAATTCCCAAATATCCTTACCTGATGTACACAAAAAACATACATCATACATTACAAAATTTTGAAAACTCATAAACAAAAATGATCTGCAAATCGATCATTGATCTAAATGTAAAAGTTAGAAATATAAACATTTCATGAAGAAAGCATATAAGAAATTCTTGGTGACTTTGTGCTTGACAAACACATCTTAATTACAAACGAATAGTGTGAACAAAAAAATCATTAATCAGACTTAATCAAAATTAGAACTTTTGCTCATCAAAACGCTCTGTTAATGGAAAGATAAGCCACAAAGTGGGAGGCAATATTTGCAAAATACATATTCAAAGAAAGACTTAGAATATGTCAAGAACTCTTACAAGTCAATTAGACAATGCAACAAATAGGGGCAAAGCATCTGAACGGATGCTGTGCTGAAAAAGATACACAGGTGCAAATAAGCTCATGGAAATATATTCAATATTATTATTTAAGAAGGACTTTAATTAAATAAAATGCATTTTAAATGGAAGTTTATATGTAGCACTATATCGCTTTCTAAAACTACAAAAAACTTTTCACATACTTATTGACAAGGATGTATAGCAACTAGAATTTTTATACAATATTCTTTTAAATGTATAATGGTACAACCATTGGGAAATTGATTGGCAGTTTGTTACAAATACATCTCAGCAATTTCACTGCTAGATATTATTCATGAGAAGTTAAAACATGTTCATAGGAGTTTTATTCATAGTAGTCCTAAACTGAAAACAATCAAGTTTTTGCCAATTGTTGACTAGATGAACAAATTGTGTTATATCCTTGCAATGGAACACTATTCATCAATAAAGAAGGAACCTCTGATTTATATACCACTATTGACAAATGTCAAAAATATTCAGAGTTCATAGTAAGTTATTCCATTAATATAGAATGATATCCCCAATTCAAGATGATTCAATTTAATGATTTTTCAACTTTATGATGGTGTGAAAACAAGACATATTCAGTACAAACTGTGCTTTGATTTTTTTTTTTTTTTTTGGGTGCTGGGGATCAAACTCAGGGCCTTGTGCTTGCTAGGCAAGCGTTCTAACCACTGGGCTAAATCTCCAACCCTGAATTTTAGATACTGACCTTTTCCAGCTAGCAATATGCAGTGTGTGCCTCTGTCTCAGGGCTGGTAATGGCAGCAAACCACAGCACCCGGTAAGCAACACAATCAGGAGGGTAATCAGAAGACACACTATAATGTCTTGTGTTGCTAAGCAATGATGTTTGCTAGATTTGGTAGATTAAGAGAATTTTCAATTTGTGATATTTTCAATTTATGATGGGTTTATCAGGACATAATCACATTGTAAATCAAAGAACATCTGTATTAAATTCCAGAAAATAAAAGCTAATCTGCAGTGACAACAAGCAGATCAATGACTTCCTGGAGCTTTGGGTGAAGTGGGAAATGACCACTAGAGAAGGCTGATGGAAATATCTTGAGTGTGGAAATTGTTAAACAGGTGTTGTGTATATTTTTAATCTGTGTTTTGCTCTATGTAAATTTATAATTCAATAAAGTTTTTAAAAGAATATTTCTTTTGAAAATATAAAATGGAAATAGCAACTTTAACATATTTGTGTATCTATGCTCATAACAGCTTGGCACAATAGACAAAAGATGGAAACAACCCACATATCCATTAATGGATAAGTAAATAAATAGAGGTACTATATTCATACTATGGAATATAATCCTGAAACATACCACGACATGGATGAACCTTGAAAATATTGTACCAAATGAAATAAGTTAGTGACCAGAGGACAAATATTGTATGATTCCACTATATAAAGTTCCTTTTTTTTTTTTTTTTCGGTGCTGTGGATCGAACTCAGGACCTCATGCTTGCTAGGCAAGCATTCTAACCACTGAGCTAAATCCCCAGCCTATATGAAGTTCTTGAAATAGTGAAATTCATAGAACAGTGCTGGGGTGAAAAGTTGATGACTAAAGGGCACAAAATTAATTAGGAATGGTGAGAAAGTTTTGAAGGTGTATCTAATTCTACAGAGATGTATACCTAAGAATTAAGATGGTAAGTTTTTTGTTGCGTGTATTTTACCACTGGAAAAAAGGAAAAGTAGAGAATATAACATGTGACAGGGAAAAGTGGGCACCTAATTGAAATTAATGTTTTATTTTATAGGTGTGGAACATCTGGCAAACAAGATGAGCTAATTTCCAAGGAACAGCAGAGTAACCCTAGCTGTGAAAATTGATCAGCAAAAGCTCAGGGAGGTTAAAAAGGAGGGACTTCAAGTGGGAACTGTTCTGATCAGCAGGACAGGTGAACCCAAGGACCCAGGTGATTATCTTTAGAAATCAATGTCTTAAGTCTGTTTTAAAAGGTTACTTTTCCACTCCCCAAAATAAGCTTCTAATGGAAGGATAAATTGTATGAGAAAATTCTGTAAAATTGGCTGTAACAAAAATCTTAAGATTTGGATTTTATTACACTATCTGCACAATACTTTCCTGGGGGGTAAGACAAAAAGGTCTTTAGAATTGAGCTAACATGACTCCAAGTTCACAAGAGACACCGGCAAGTGGCTGAGATTCAGAGGAGATCAATAGGACACGAGAATCAGCTAAACGTGCAGGTGCTGTAGCCATGGCAACAACCTTGGCAAACCTTCCATGCAGATAGTAACAAGGCACTGGAGCTGAGCCAGGAGAGGGAATACCTAGACAAGGACTTCGTAAATCTTACAGATATACTTCCTGCACATGAAAAACAAAGGACGACGTTTGAAGCATTTTATTTGATTTCTTCTGATCTTTCTAAATTTAAGAAGCCTCACTCTAAAGTCTAGGGGTCAGATCCAGTCTTTTAAAGGGAAGGACAAATTGTTCCAAAGTCTTTAACATACAGGTCTGTTAAACCTCAGATTGGCCTGGAGAAGTGCTAAACTCTGCAACCTGTTTTGAACAGAAGACAATGTTCAAGAACCTTTGGAGTTTTAGATATAGGATCAAGGATAACATTAATTCTGGGCAAGTTGAATGTAGAAAGAGAAATTTAGCCTGTTTAAAGATAAAGAGGAGAAAGTAGCTGAAGGTGCTAGAGTGTGATAATTACTAGACAAAGAGGGCCAAAGAAGTTTTCCTGGAGTGGTACTTTCTTTCCAAATGTGTAATTGCAAGGGACTTATTGCAGTTCCAGGGAGTGTAAGAATAGGAGCCCAACAATTAAAGCATGACAAAAGACAACCTCTTAACAAGCCTGTATTGCTATAACTGTGCATATGAAATAATACTGAGTTGCAGAAGAGGTATACCAAATTACATAATAAGGGTATTGAAGAATTGAAAACAACCCTATACATCACTTCTCCCTTTAACAAACTGGTCTGACTAGTCCAAAGTAGAGATGGACATTACATCAGCCTTTTATTCATCCTGGTCACTGATACAGCAAATGCAGATCTTTTCGTTTGGGTCACCAGTGCTGTTTGCCTTCATTGGTCAGAATTACACCTTCATTGTCATGTTATAGGAATAAACCCTCCATTGCTGTGTTATAATCTAGTAGGGTTAAATTTCAACAAATATCCCTGACCTAATTCAAACAGAAAAATGTATTCTTTTCATAGATATCACACTGACTAGTAATCAAAAGTAACTACATCAAAGGCTTGTTCTTCCTTCATTAGTTTGATAACTGAAAAATCATAGAACAACTTAACAGGAGAAAAAAGTCAAGGGACTTTCATCAAAAGTAACTTTCTGAGAGTACTGTTAGAACAAATAAATAATACTCTGAATGAGACAAAAACAAATCCTTGTAATCCACATTACTAAACAGAATGCAAAGAAATGACGTGTCATGTGTGGATATTGACACATCTGAGTATCGTGCTGCAATCTCATCATTAGATTATAGAGTATTCTGAATAATATGATGTCTTAAAATTCACATGACCACCTGTCTGATCTCTCAGCCCATTTAACAAAAACATGACTTCTGATGGTCTGTGTTTGACACAGAACCATTGTCATCTCCCTAAACTGATAACACTGTGTCAAGTTTGCCAAATTTTGAAAGTCAGTCACCAGCCACTTACTACATGATAGTTAAAAGAGCAATTCATAGAGAATGCCAAGTCCTTTTGCTACCAACATGAATTGGACTATATCTGACACCTGATTACTCTCAAAGAGGAATAGGCAAATGAGATCTCCAGTATTAAATGGAAATAGTATAATCATTAGAGAAGATTAGCCATCTCCAAAGAAGCACTAAACCTTCATGGAATTGTTCTGCCCCACTGCAGCCAGGCCATGGCAGGAGCACAATTATTGATGCCCTAGGGGAGCTGCTGCTTCTCAGAAACACTGCTTTCCACCTTTGCACTTTCTCTCTAATACCATCAAAGCCATTACCTTCAAACAGTACAAGGTGAGATAGCCACTCAAATCCTAGTGTCAGAGAAAACGAAATGAGTGAAAGTGCAGTCCTAGTCAGAAAGCAATTTATCTTCTCAGTAATTGCTCCCTTCCAAGGACCACCTCATGCTATGTCAAGCCAGATGAAGTTAGCAGTCTGGCCGGCAAATATGCTAGAACCTCAGATGTGCTTGGCCACATCCACCTCCATGAGGATAGCTGATCCAATATAAAACAGATCCTGAATCTTTCTTTATTAAAGCACTCGGAGAAAAATAGTAAAGCAGACTAATTTATCGAAGTTAGACAAAGAATACAGTGGTTCTCTGCGGGGGAAAATAGTTGAAAAAAGGTAAATACATGATTCTAAAATAAGATTTTCTTATATTTTAATCATGTAGAGGGAAAACTCCTTGATGAAATGAGGACAAAAATTCATTTCTGGGCATCAGAAATGTTAAAAAAAAAAATTCAAGCTCTCTGACCAAATGGGTAGGAAGATAGATATAAATCACTCAGAAGCAAATCATAAAGAGAGTATTTTTGGCTGAGAAAACTGGGATATGCTGAATATTTTCACACAAAAAAAGGACAGAGGGATTTTAATTCAAAATCTAGAACTTTAAGTAGCGTTTGGTTATCTTTTTTCTCTTCTAGCATAATAGTTCTCTAATCCTTCTGCTTTATTGATGGGTTGGGGATAGAGAAGAAGGTTAAAAGACTAGACTACATCTTGAATACACCCAACTGGTCTCAATCAACTGCATCTGGGGGGCCTAAATGTAAGATTGCTTACTCTGATGAGAAGTGATGTTACTTTTAGCATATATGGAAAGTTTTAGCCAGCTGTCTCCAACTGTTGTATTTGCTTCAACTTCTCATGCTCTAGTGTAGAGTCTATATGGAGGACAGCCACAGTCTCAAAGTATTCTACATGGATCAGCATCTACATGCAACAGCTGAAATATAAGGGGAATGCTCAACCAGAAAAGAGATCTATTTTAGCAAACAGAGAAGCTAATTAATGCTAATAAATGTTGATTTAAATACATCTCTTGATTGTTAGTGTATTGACATGATTTTAAAAACATTAGAACACTTTAAGGAAAATAATACAAATGGAATGCTTCCATTTAACAGGTAGACTTTTCAATTAGTGTGTTGCTGCAGGTCTCAGGCAAGGCACATGCTCCATGTAAATGACATTACATTATCACCTGCTGAGGGCCAGCAATCTGAAGAATATGAAATAGCAGGAACCATTATGAGGCTTATTAGATCTAACTGGATTGGGGTTACATGAGACTACCCTGATGCGATCCAAATATTAAAAAATTTTGACATACAGACTTTTAGTTAAGTTAGAAAAAAACAGAACTTGCCTGGTCCCTGTGGGAACAGTCAGTTCTGTCTGAGAGACTTATGTACTCTGACAATAACACCACAGCTCCCCAATAAAATTCCTAAGAGAATTCAGCCCTAAGGGACCCATTATATAGAACATTTTTTTTTTTGGATGGTACCTTATGCTTGCTAGGCAAGCGCTCTACCACTTGAGCTAAATCCCCAACCAAACATAACATATTAATTTATCTTCTATGCATCTAAAATCATACCAGATGTGTTTACTGAAAATTTTAGGAATGTAGTCACTCACGTCTCACGTTCTACCTAGATTCATTCTCTCACAGAATCCAGTTAAGGAAACCTAGACAGTCAAAATTTGGCTACTCTAGTGAATCAGACTGTGCAAAATTTGTCTCTGCTTCCAAACTAGTTATGCTGGACAGAAAATAGCCACAAAAACAATTAAACTTGCTGTAGCAGACTTAGGAAAAAAATGAAAGCAGTGTTTCAAAATAAAATACATTGCCTATTCTGTAAATTCATAATAGAAGATGAATTGGTACAAGGTAGATACATCACCAGTTTAAATTGCCCTTCATTCAGTACCATATTATGGTATTATTTACATTTCCCCAACCATGTAAAAATTAAAAAAAAAAACTGTTAAGGAACTTACAGTGTCCAAATGTGACTTGTGAAAGTGAGCTGTTAAGCCAGTTGAATTAAATATGTATCTACCTTCCTTCATGTTAACTTCTGGCATAATCATGCTTGTACTATTAGTCCACAATAGGTTTGGTTAATAGACTCAGATGGAAATCTTATGATATTATTAGTTATAACTAATGTAAAAACACACGTATGACTTTGTTCTGAAGAACTATACATGTCATACTGAATCCCTTCTTGTTAATAGGTAAAGGTTACACAATTCTAATACACAACAAAAATTATATGCATTAAATTAATTATACTAGCAAACATTGTAATATTGACCAAAGTACCTTAATTAGTAATACCACATTGTTAGCTAGAGGAAAGTGATGTTTCTCAGCCTCACATGCATTTATTTTGAGGTCAAGGTACATGCTAATCCCAATCAACAGGCTGAAGTCAATTGAGCCCAGCTTCAGGTCATAGATTTTTGTCAGGAATAAACTAAAATAGAATCGTCTTGTAAAAAGTGACTATTAGATGGAGAGGCCACTAGGACTGAAATCAAATTAACTTAACCATAAGTAAAATATACCTACCAAGTAAGTAATCTGTTTACAACTTCTAAAGAATAGTCTCTAGCTGCTTCAACAGAAATGCCCATCCTTGGGAGGTTTGTGGGAACCACTGTGGGTCCTCTCGGTGACTGAACTAGAAGTCCGAGCTCATCCTCTGTGCAGCCAGGGCTTCACACTGCAACACAACCCCCACCCTTCTGTCTCTGGGCTGTGTCTCTGCTAGCACAACCGACTAGCAGACCTTCCATGAACAGGATGGGTAAGATCTACCCAGGGACCTTAGAGAGTCGGTGAATGACATATGTATGTCAGCTCTTAGCTCAGAGCTAGAACGTAGTCGTTGCTCAGTTCATGTTGCCTGGATTGTGTCAGAACACACACCCTTCCTTCAATCCTAGGCTCAGGAGGGCCTCACAACTGCCACCAGCACAGTTATAAAAAGTCACTGGAGTTTCATTTACACTACTGTTAAATTGGAGGAACACAAATCCTCCTCATCTAGTTTTACCTTGGATAATGAATGAATATAAAATATGCCTGAAGGAGTAATACATCCATTTGTTCCCTGTCAATAGAACCTTGAGGATGGAATGTGGTCGAAAACCTGCAGAAAATCCTTCCCTTGGAGCCAGGAGAGCCTCTCAGCTGTATGCTCTGGCAAACCTACACCGACCTGGAAAAAGATGGACCAACATTCCAAGAGACTGGTACCAAAACGCCTGGGCCACTCAACTGCCAAAAGATAACTGAGTAAGGTGCAATATGGATGGAATCAAACACCTTGATGTGTCTGTCATGAGAAATTATGCACACTTGCTCCTTCATAACATTTACATTAAAGAACAGAGGAAGCTCACGTCTCAGGGCCTCACTTTGCTACATTCTATTTCTAGGAAGAAGTCACAGGTGCCCCACAGGAAATTGCACAAAGTCAGGGACTGGGAAAAACTGCCTTAGAATCTGTCCACTATAATTGAATGCTGGCCTCTAATCATTCATCTTCCTGGTACATAAAAATACATTCACTTTCTTCCAAGATTCCCAAAGGTATCGATTCAGTAGCAACATCCCAAAGTCAAAAATGAAAAGACACGTTTTGTACCTCCAAAACACTCAACATTCAGTGGTGGGATAGATATAAGATCAAAGCTATCAACATCCCTTCTCAAAAAGAAGGAAACAAAGGGTACGCAGGAATTATTTGTTCATTGCAATTCTGAAATCTAGTCAGATTAATGCTAGGAGTTCCTTAAGTTTCAAGACCTGAGATTTATTCTCCATGGGTCAGTTTACCATACTTTGCATATTTTTGGTTTCTGCTTTGGGCAAGATTTCTCTTTACTTTAGCACAGATAGACCTGAAGCTCTAAACACTGTTCTTAATTCCTGACATCTCAAGAGACAATTCATCTTTCTTTTGAGTTCCAGCAAGAATCCCAAGGAGATCTCTGTTTGGCACATTTGACCAGATCCCAACCTTTAAATTAAATACTTCGGCTCAGATGACACATACAACTGACCAACCTTGGTTATGAAACTGTCTCTAGAACTCAGAATCAGTCTCACTAGAACTGTATAGGTTTAAAAGCCCACCATCTGTCACTACAACGTTTAATGATATAACAGAAAATGTTACAGCAATCCATTGTGAAGGAAAGATTTTCAGATTTAGCAACCAAATTCCATTTACATGCAAGTGATATTCTAAATTCTACTGCAGCTCTTCCATTTCCACTCTTTCACTCATACATGAGCAGTACTATCATTCCATCTTAACACATCTGCAATGTGTAGCTGTAATACCATCTTGCTCCCCAGCCTCACAGAAAGAGCAAAGGCAGACAAGTGGCCTACAGTGTCCCTGTAAGAAAAGCGATATTCAATGCAAGGAATTAATTTGAAGAAAACAAAATTTCCACTATTCCTGGAACTGTTTAAAGTGAACATTAAATATTCATGGATATGAAAACAGAACATTTGCAGGTTGGAGCCCGAAATAAGAAAGCAATATCTCACCACTGAACATCACCAAACACTGTAAGACAGTGCTGAAGGGTGGGGTGCCCTGAAAACACAATCGTCATGACCACAACAGAGACCATTCCTTCAGCTACACTGCTTAGAAGGTAAGCTACTAAAAGAATTCCACCATTTGGTTAGTATGCATATTTGTTATTAAACTGACATGTGTCCAACTAAAAGTATAAATACTTCTCCTGCCAGTATTTTAATTATTCCCAATTATTTTCATAAGTCCCAATGTACTACTATTGATGACTAGTTTGGTAAATTCCACCTTAGTATTACAGTCAAGGATCTTGTGCCAGGGTAAGAGAAAATAGTTGCTTTCCTTACAGAAAGCTAGCTAAACAATCTCTGAGAGCCAATGTGTTTCATTCTTTTATACAGGCGTGAACAGTGCTGTGGTTAACAGGTTTATAGAAAAATTCCAAGCAATAATTGCCTGACCACATCTTTGGACACATAATGGCTATTAGAAAAATATACAAAAATTTAGATTTTTTGAAGGAAGAAAGAACATCCGTTGTATATACAATCCACTTTTTGGCCTGGTCAGCACTGCCTTATATTTTAGTGCTCATCAGAAATGTCATCCCCTTAGAGAAGCCTTTTGTGAATCATCCTGCCTAAATTTCTCTCTCTCTCTCTCTCTCTCTCTCTCTCTCTCTCTCTCTCTCTCTGTCTGTGTGTGTGTGTATCTAAAACTTATTTTCTTGACAGAACACATCACAATTTACAATCACAGTCTTTGTTTACTTGTTTACTGTATGTTTCTCCTACCAGACCACTACACAGCTGAATAAATAATCACATTTGCATTAGTGCTTAACACAGTATCTGGGGTATAGCTGCCTTTAATGAATATTTGCTGGACAAGCAAAAAGGATACCAGACCCAGGTAGATGGGGCCTTATCAGTGTTAACGAAAATTCTAGAAAGACTAATTTTTTCTATGATCACACAGAATGAGAGAAATATTTTTCTCCACATTGAGAAAAGAAAATAAGTACATATAAGTTGGCTATAACGTCTGATGATTCCAACATTAGAAGTTCTTTACCAAAAAAGCATTTTTGTAGGTCAAAAAAAGTCATTATATTTAGAAGGCAATTGTCTGCATAAAAATATAATCTACACTGTACTTTATTTTTAGAGACAAATTCGAGATCTTATTCCATGGTTAATATGCTCTAATAATAATGTCTCTTTTACAGCCCAATACCCCACCAAAGTAATGGCACAATCAGTGATGTTTTGTTGTTTTTTTACTCTTTGTATTATCTTCATACACCAGTAAAAAATAAAATCTTTAATAAATAAATATATATAATAAATATTTGCAAGTTGAAAATGCATAAATAGGTCCATCCTTTTAAAAACTTTTCTCTTTTGGTGTGACATGTTTTAGGGTCCATGGTCACCCAGCGTTGTTTTTAAACATATGATGCCATAACCTGGAAAATTCTACAAGGTCCTCAGAATTTACAAGGTAGTAAACTTGGCCAACTTCGTTGATCCATTTCTTCAACATGAAGTATCTATTTTTAGTGTAACTTTCAAAGTAAACATAATCCATAGATGTGAAGTACCAGCAGCAAACTAGGTGGGGTTCCCATTAGCCACAGTTTAACTGATTTTCACCTTCAATCTGCTGGTAAAGATAGAGCCAAGGTACTTAAGGAAACTTAATCCACTTATAAAGAATGATCTTGATTTACTTCAAGTCAAGTATTTTTCTCAGTCTTCTTTCCAGATTTAATCTTTTAGTGGAAAAGAGTGTAATGTTCTGAAGTCTTCCTTAGTTGTTGTTTAATGACGTAAACTATAATGGAAAAGAATAGTTACAGTTTCACTCTTTGATAGAGACACTGTCACACTCAACTATACAACAGAAGGTCCTTGTACAACTCTGGAACTCTTTCTGGATCCACTGGTCTAGGTAAGAAATGTGTAAATTTTTGATGTCTTTTGGACCTGGCACCATCTCTTGGAGTTCCATCTTTGTTAAGTGCCACAAAATACCTGCGGCCAGTATCTCCGTGTTTATAGATGTTAGATGAATAAGTATTATACCAGTTCTCTTCAAATTGTTCCCTAAAGATGCATTCAGAAGTCAGTTTCTCCTAAAAAAAAGAAAGAAAAACTACCATTTAGAAAATATCTTTGAAATAACTTTCTTATGGAACATTCAATTTTATATATTTATTTCTTTGCCTGTAACTGCACCCTTGTCAAAAAGAAAAAGGTTAGTTCAAAGAATGTTCAGTCAAATGTTAATTCCCAATTTTGTTTTCAAATACTTAACAAATATTCCACATTTTCCCATGCTCTATATTATAACCTTCCTACCACTACCACAGCAAGCAGGCCTGTAGTTTATCTTGTTCCATCATTAGATGCCTAAATTGTGCACATCAAGTATCTACTCAAAATAATCAAGATCTTGCTAAGATTCAAATTCTGAATTCAAGAATATAACTCCAAATGATATATCTTCTTATGAATTTATTAATTGCTTGATGATGCATTCTCCATGAGTAACTCCTGTCCAGATATGTTACTATTAAAGTAAATCTAGTGATAAGTCAATGATTTCTTTCTTTTCAAAATGGACTATATATTGTGCTAAAGGTAGAATACAGTTGCTTATTTAATCCAGCACACACATGAAGATTATGTGCATGTGTTTTCTCTACTCTAATTCTATTGTAATTCTACTCTTACAATCATCGCACACTGTATTATTTTTCTCTTTCTCCAGAGCTGACAGAAAGCCTGGAAAGGATAAGTTTTACCCATACAAAGGACAGATACTAGTCTACTTACTGAAATATTACAATTAATTTTTCTCAGTATATAATAAGATTCTAGTAGAATATGGGCCTCAATTGAGAATTTAAGGAGAAAAGTATAAAAAATAAATTCTCTATGGTAATAGTTACAGAGGCTTTGAATTGAAGAAGAGGTTTCATATATGAAGAAGGGTGGGAAAGTGGCACATAGTTATAATCTTTTTCACATTATACAAATCACTGTGAACAAATAAAATATTTTAACGATGAAAGAAAAGAGTATATTGTGCTGCAGAGCGAGTTCTATATTGTCCCATTACTCTAGTTTTTGTGTTGCTCTTGCTGTCTTTTTAAAAAGGAAAACAAGGCAAAAAACAAAAACATACACCTATGAAATGCTTTAAACCCAATATTTAAACAGATATCATAGATCCAAAGATGTACAAAGGAAATCAGAATATATAGTGACTATCTAAATTTTAAAAGTTTAGTAAAAACACTTGGCCACAAATACCTCTTAAAATACCCCCCCCTTGCTTCAAACACACTTATCCCATTATTGTTGCCAATTTCTACAGCAGTTCTACAAGTCCTCTTTTGTGAGTGTCTTTATAAAGTTTAATCAAAAATACGATGAATGCTGCTGCTGTGTGGAAAGACAAGCTCATAAAGATGTTATAGTGTGTCTTTATCCACCTTATTCACCAGATCTGACACCAGGTGACTTCTGGCTCTTCCCCAAAGGCATAATGGCCATGAAAGGTAAAAATTTTGAGTCAATTCAGGACATTGAGGCAGCCATAATAGCATAACTGGGGATTTTTTTATTTTGAGACAGAGTCTCACTAAGTCCCTAAATTGCCCAGGCTGGGCTCAATCTTGTGATCCTCCTGCTTCAGCCTCCAGAGTGCTGGGGTTACAGCACTCTGTGTATTACCATACCCAGCTCATAAGTATATTTCGAATACTTCTTCTGACAGAAATTATTGGTAGGCATTTAATTTCAAAATAGTCATAATTCCAGGAATAAAAATAATAATAAATAATAATACATACTGATCCATAGAGCTCTCCTTTGTCATTCATTCCAAGGTAAAGACCACTGTCCACACCTCTAATACTGACGAGTCCCACTGCTACACTGATGAATTCCAGGATACCTGCATTTATATATGAAATAATGGTTAGTGTTTATTAATGAACAGATGACTAATAAAAACCTTCCAAATCACAGTACTAGATCAGTATTGCTAAATATCATGATGTACTCATATATAGATATCCTTAGTAAACTGAAAAGTATTGTGTAACTATTATTATGACACTCCTGTTTTCAGATTAAAAAAAGATTTTAAAAAATGTGTATTATGGTAAAGTGTTAATAGTATGAAACCTTAAACAGGACTAACTTGGGTTTGAATTCCAATTGACTAATTCACTAGTTAGGCTGCTTAAACAAGTTATTTGCCTTCTTTGAACTCCAACTTTATCATATCCAAAATGGGTGAAATGCCTTCTGATAGGAGAGTGATGAAGATTTACACATTTAGGCATTCAATAAATGGAAGCTATTTTTATCATAAATGAGTATATTATTGAGGTTTTGAAACTGGAAAATATTATCATAAATTGGTATATAATACAGGTTTTCTTGGTCTTCTGTGTTTCTGTTAACTAATTATAACCATTTTCTATTAATTGTTTTGCTTTTGTTTACAATGAATCAAGTCAATCTTTGGCTAGTAGTATACTGTATATGGGTATGAAAGTTTTATAGTTTATAGGGCTTATACTTATATTTTTTCATCTGGTCTTAAAAATAATCCCTTAAGATAGGAAAGGAAGATATTACTATACTTATTTTACACATAAAGAACTGAGGGTCAGCAGGGTTTATTGACTTGCCCAGGGACATGGTGTTTTAATTAATAAAACTAATACTTGAACTTATATTTCCTGAGCCCTAATCCAATATTTCTACTCCAGAACACTGTTTCTTAAGGATACTACAGTAGTTTGGAGATTTTACAGAATATAAAACATGCTGTTTCCTATCACATGATTTTCTAAAAAAATAAATTATATAGTTCAGAGAAGTAAAAGGACCTTATAATAATTGCATGTGATAACCAAATACCAAGAGTTTATGCATACAAGTAGGTTTTGCCACCAATAATTTTCTAGTTATTTTGTCATTAAGCTAGTTTTGAAAACTCTCTACTTGATAAACTAATACACCACAGTCTAAAAAAAAAATTCATGCCTACCTCTCCATAGCCCTTTTTGTTTTGTTTTGATTTTTTCATCTGCACACAGTAACCTTTGGACTAATGCCTTTGTCTAGCTCTTTCCTTTAGACTGCTGGAAGTGTCTCCATACTTTCTATGCTTGGGTCTACCTTCCTCAATAGATTTCTACCGTCACCCCTTCACCCCTTCTTAAGCTCTACAAACAGTATAAATGTGTACCATTTAGACTGACTCTTGCTCTTAAGTCATTCCTTGATTTATTGTACAAGTTCCTGTTTGGACACGTGATACTTCCAAGGCCAAGGGAAAGTACAGAGTCTGACTACTTGCTGATATAGAGAGCTCTGTTCTTTCCAGAGCTTAATTTACTCTTTGGCAGAAACATAGATTCTTAGCAAGACAAATGAACTCTTTGAAACTATTAGGAGATCATGTAGAACACTAGAGCTATCAGTGATCTTACAGCCACAATACACTACTAAATAGTCTATAAGTGGCTTGAAAGAGCCAGTGTCCCTAATTGAGAGCCTACAGCAGAGAGAAGATAAGATGTCACAGAAGACCTAGACTTTCTAGGATAGCCATAATAATGACAACTATGGGGGGGTGGTAAAGGAAAATCAAACTGACTACCAAGTTCATCAGTAAAAGAGTCCAGTTAGGAACAAAAATATAGGTCCAAATCATAATTGGTATAAAATATATCAATGCAATTTAATCCAAAATATAATTACTAATGTATATTTACATTATATTGAATTTTACATCCAAATTAAAAAGTATAACTAACATATGTACGACTTGATTTCCTTTAAGTATCTGATTTACATTGATACTCTTGTCTTTCAAAGAACAGGAACTGTGTAACTTATTAGAATGTAGAACAGAATCAATTCTCAAGAACAACACAAAACACAAAGCCCTAAGTTCAATCCCCAGCACCAAAAAAGAAAAGAACAACAGAAAAAAGTAATTTCCATATAAGCAAATTATATAACACATCTCACGAAGTATTCTTTTTTCCTGGAAAACTAAGTGATAAACCATTGATATTTTAATTCTCATCTTAAAATACTGTTTTCCTACAAAAAATATATAATTGTAAAAAGAAAAATGATTATGCATCCAAATAATTATATCCAGTAGTTTCAACCTTACCAAATAGCATCTAAAACCTTATACATAACCAAGAATAAGTAATTTTGCAATGGCTCATGGAACTGATGGGAAAAAAGTTATGTGTTTTTGTGTTCCTCTTAAAGATTTTAGCCACACTTTATAATTCTGATCCTTTTTCTCCTCAAGGAAATAGTATACCACATAGTAATTTGTAATCGTTTGATTCTTAAATGAGATTTGACAAGTCTTTCTTATTTATAATATAAGGTGGCAACTAAGCTAATTCCTTTACAAAGAGTAGACATGAAAAACTTTCCTTAAGAGGTAATCACAGATTTTAGATAGATTTTCTAATGCCCAGTGTCCCATAAAAAGACTTGGAGGTACTTTGTCTTTCTGGTATCATTTTCAAAGCCAGCCTTTTAAAAAATCATAATAAACAGGTGAGTCAACCCACAATGCAACCACATCAGACAAATCTATGAAGAATACAGGAGAATAAAGGAAAAAGCTTTAAAGGAATATGTTTGATCTCAGGCTATACCTTTTTTTTTTTTTAAGAAATGATTCCATGTTTATGTATTAGGTAAGGTCTTCTACAGTATTACTGTGCAGAAAAACTGCTATAAATACAGAATTAACTCAGATAAGAAATTATTTTAACCTCATTGAGAACTTTCTGTTTATGTTCTATTGATACGGTTTTGAAATTTTACAATACATAATTCTGAGTTTTTATTTGATCATGGCTAAATTAGCATAAATTATCAAAATATGTTTAATATTTCAAATAGCCATTCTTAGGTTTTTTTCAAAATTCTTTGATGACACAGAAATGAGTTTGAAAGAAAAGTAGCAAAAGAATTATAAATTGAGACACTAGTAAAGGGAGGCAGACCTAGAGAGAAGGATGTAATGTTATGAACTTTCTGCTCACCTATATGCCCTGGTATTAAATCGTGATGTTTAAGCTATTAAAGGCCACTAGGATGCACTATAATGCATCATATAGACTGTTCACTCCTTTAGGCTGCCAGACTAATCTGGGTTATCTTCCTGTTATGCAGCAGTGAATATTTTGTTCCTATATATAATCTCCCATAATACTGGTGACTTAAACCAGCACAAAATTAGCCTAAATCATAATGGGGGGTGCTGGGGATCGAACTCTAAGTCATAATTTTGCAATTACCAAATAATTATACAAAATTTTCATTTAAAAGCATGTGCTAGCAGAATAGTAATGCTGACGTGTAACATCCATTCCTAAAGGAATGGGTTTAAATCTCAGGTGAATGAATGTTATCAAGTCTCCAACATCAGTCTTATAAAGAGACACAAAGCAGTGCAGGGAATTCTTGTCATCGAAAAGATCACAACTGAATTACTAGTGTCTTCAAGGAAGACTTTCCAAGGCTACACTGTTTGGCAGGAGAAAGCCTGAATGTTACCTAAGCTTAACTTCTACCTGCTCTACCTATCACACTGTGTCCAATTCTAAATCTTTCTGGTAGCCAGAGGATGTTACTGTCTAATGAGTAGAGTTCAGTCATTCTTTAAGAGAACTGAGCCACCTGGTGTTGGCAAAGTTCTTTTGAATCAGAATCTCAGCCACCTCAATTTAAAAAAAAAAAAAGTGACCCCAAGTTGGCCACTAGGTCATGACACTTTTGACTCATAGTCAACAGGAATTTGGAAGAGATCAGTGGAAGCTACAAACATATGGGTTTTTAAAAGTTAATTTTCTAAGCCTTTAAGTGCTACCAAATGATCACCACATGCTTATTTCTACATCTAAAGTTACAAATGCCCCTTAAATGGAGATTTACACTTCTCCAAAGTTTTAATGAGTACTACAAGTCAAAAAAGAAATGAAAGTATAAGGATAACAAGGGGAGGAGGACAAGATAACAGCAGGTCATTCACAAATGAGAGTCTCAGAATTCTGAAGTGCAAAGAAAGAGAAAGGAACGGAGAATCGCGTTGCACTTTCGTATTCCTGATGGCAAGTATCTGTTTAATACATAATGAATCTCTCCAATGACGTCACATAATAGATCATCAAAATTCCTCAAGAATGCTAGTCCGGTAGGTTCATTCTAATACAAGGAAAATTTTAGATACGGGGGAAAGATCCTAGGATGTTTGAACCAGAAATTACTTTAAAAGAGAGTATCTAATTTAACCCATTATTGTGCAGATTAAAACAAAAAACAAAACCAAAAAACTAAGACTCATACTGAGGAAGTCACTTGTTAGTTACACAGCTAGTTAGGAAGTGATTAACAGTAGAATCTTTATAATTTCCTAATCTAATTTCTGATCTAGTGTCCCCAACAAGCACTGTCATAATTATTCGTTTCTTTTAACCCCTCTGCTCCCAGGCACTCCTTACTGCCTCCAGTATTCCCAAACGTCTTTCTGCTCTGTGTTCCCACCCATATCTTCTTTCATTTCCCCATTTCCTCTTAGCTAAGGTCAATATCAAGATCACTGCTTTCGAGTTTCGCAATTGCTAAAGAGGATTTTGGCGGAAGCACTGAGCATGCTCAGTAGCTTTTTTCCCCCCTTTTTCCTTTTGTAACCCCAATAGAATTCTAGCTCAGAGAACTCTAGTCAAGCGAGCCAGACTGTAGCAACGTGCCCATGAAAAGTTAATGTTACGTCTTCAGGAGAACGTTTACAGTTCTCTAGGTAAAGGTTTAAATGCTCGCATTCTGTGCAGGAGCAACCGCCTGAGCAGCAGCCACGGGTGGATAATTAACTTCTTAGAGGTGTTTAAAGAAACGGAATGCTTCCTGTTGTTAATTTTTGAAAAGTGGACGATACTGGGGAAGTGTGAAAGAAGTAGGAGGAAAATAATAAAAGGATTTTCTTAAAATAATGCAACTGCCTGTGAGATTAGGAGTAAAATGGGATTCCGCGTCCAGGCCCAGGTGTCCCCGGCAGTAGGCAGGGCGGGGCAGCAGGGAGGACCCTCAGCACCCACCCTTCTGCCCCTGCCCCCAGGGCCTGAGGCTGCAAGCCTAACAGCCAGAGGGCAGGAGAGTTCCTTCTTAGCCCTGAGCTGGCCGCCCTTCAGCCCCAGCCTGCACCTCGCGAGGGATGCGCTCAGGTGGGCTCCGGGCTGCGCCCAGCCTCACCACTCCGAGCGAACCGGGAGAGACCGGTGCAAGGAGGGAAGCGGAGCCGCGTCGGGGGGACGGGCGGGACGTGGGTACGTACCGAATAGGCTGTGGTCCTGCCGGGTTCCCTGCACGCTGCCATCGGGCAGGATCTGCAGGTGGAAGCCGGTGCGGCAGTAGAGCTGCCGGCGGCGCAGGATGCCGTGCAGGTGCGCCAGCTCCGCGGAGCCCGGCCCGCCGCGGGCGCCCCGCTCCGCAGCGCCCCGCCGCTCGCCCAGCAGAGGCGGCCGCTCCCCGGCAGGAGGCAGCAGAAAGTGTGAGCCCACCTGCTGGCCCAAACCCTCCAGGCCACCCAGGAAGCCCCCAACTTCGGCTAAGGGCGCCATGGAGGGGCCAGAGCGAAAGGCGGCAGATCCGGAAAACTAAAGACCCCCAATAACAAGTGCTGCGGGGGTGACAAGGTGGGTAGAAACTGCAGCAAAATAAGCGGCAGAAGTTAATGCCCCGTTACTCCTGGGGGGTCGCTGAAGGGACTGTACACTGAGATAGCGGGGAAGCTGTCGCTGTCTTGGAGCGATCTTCTCTCCTTGGGAAGGTGAGGGCCAGCTGCTGCCTTTGCAGAAACATCTATAGCTGCCACTGCCACTACTGAGCTGGGGCTGGGGGCTGCGACTGCACTCCGCACAGAGATCAGACGAGAGTCCTGTGTACATACACACCGAATATATATGCGAGTCCTCTTGACATATGCTAATCAAGTCCTTTCAGGCTCGCTGGGGAAGTTGGTTCTGTTTGAAATCTTAAACCGGCCTCCTCTCAACACGTTTTTGCTCTTCGGAAGTGACCCAAAGGGGCCCTTGACGGTTCTCTATCCGCGCACTCATAAAAATCATTCCTGCACTTGACCACAGTCAGCCAGCAAATTCGGGGAGGCTCAGTCGAGGTTCCTCTTCGGGGTTTGTCTTGGGACAACGGTGATGCTGTTTGACTGCTGCTGCGCAACCGCCTTTGATGTGAGCTCCTTCGCAGTGAAAGATCTCTGGGAAAAGGAGCCCCGCTTGGCAGTATATAGAAGGGCGGGGGGACGCGGGGGGTGGCGGACAGAAAAGGAGGGGATGGGTGGGAGGAGGGAAAAGAGAGAAGAGGAAGAAAATTGGACTCCTTGGGAGCTGCTGGGAGCCTGCAGTGGACAGGTGCAAAAAAAAGGTAAAAGAGGGAGAAGGGGAAAGGGCGTTACCTGAGGCTTAGACCTGCCCAGACACACATGAAAGGAAAATCAAAGCTTTGACAGTTTAACTCACTAATTTTAAAACACTAATAAAATGTACAAGCATTACCCTTTTCTTTTATCATTTAGATGGGGGATTTTCTTTACATAATCAAGGTTAGGTTAGGAACACCCTTCCCCCCTTTCCAAGTTCTCTTTTATGTTTATCTTTACTCAGATAGTGTGACATAGCCATGATTGCCATGTTTCTATATGAAAGTTTTAAATTGTGTGTTAAAGTCCTGGATTTTAATTAGCATAAAATGATAACACAATATCATCTTGAATGAAGGGATTAAGAGTTAACCCAAATAGGTTGAAAAGAGATGGTTTGCATTGTTATATTTCGCCACAAATAGAAAATGAATATCTAGAATATTGTCATAAATGATGAGCAACCTCTGGGGCTCTTATCTAATGTAAGAGCATTTCTCTTCTTCCCAGGTGCACTTTCTTTTGGGTTTGTTTTGTTTTTTTTTTGTTTTTTTTTTTCATTTTTTCATGCCAGGGATCGAACGCAGGGGCTTGCCCTTGCTAGGCAAGCACTCTAACCACTGAGCTAAATCCCCAGCCCCCAGGTGTAATTTCTTAAAGGTTAGAGTTTTTTTGGTTCGTTTGTTTGTTTGTTTTGTTTGATTATTTGTTTGTTTTGGTCCACCTAAAGACAACTAAATGGAAAAAGTTGTTTCTTGATGTGTTTTGAGACTTCAAAATTTACTGGTAAAATTTAAGACTGCCTGTGAAAAATATTTGAAATACAGAAATTCACTGAAGTGAGGGATACATGTACATTTAAACACTAAAACTTATGTTTTGCACCACAAGATCTTCTGTTAAAATTTCTCTGTGGCAGAAAAGTTGAGAAACATTTGGCAGATTTATGCTTCCCCTGAGCAAAAAGTTTTAGAGAGTCACTCAAGATTAGTTTTTAAGTCTTGTTTCATGGTCCGTTCAGTAAAAGCCTAAATCTGGGAGCTCAGCTGGATTTGACTGGTTTATTTTCTCTGAAGGATTTTTTTTTTTTTTTTTGCTAATTAATTGGCAGGTGCCTTAAAGTAGGTAAAGTTACACCTTTTCATCATGCAAGCCAAAGCCCTGACCCTTGTGCAACCAAATTGTAAGAGTCCTTAAAGCAAGTGATTTACTGTTGATAGATATGAAATAAAAACACTGGCTAAAAACAATAAACAGATAAATCACTTTAGAAATGTATATTGCAAAGTCTGTTTTAAATGTACCAGGTAAATGTCGTATTATTTCACTTTTCAAATAACAACAGTCTGTCTTGTGGTAGGACCCCCAAATCCACCATAATCAAGATTTCAAAGCACATCTGTGTAAACATTATCACATCAGTGTAAAACATCAACCAATGAGCTTTTACTTTGAACCAAATCTTCTTAATTGCAGTGTTAAATCAAAGAAAGTTAGATCAAAGTTGTGTGAATCTCATAGCAGGATAAGTAAAGTAGCCAGAACATACATTGATCACTTTTAAAGAGGAGATACTTAAAGGTTTTTAACTTAGATCAAGTGCCTTTTAATGAGGTTTGTTTCAAGGTCTAAATTCTATGCAACATATAGTGCTATTAATTATTCCACAATGAATATATATTATTGTCACCTGCTCCTAGAGGTAACAGTTCAGTCTATAAAATATTTCCTCACATGAACACTTTAAGTCCTGCTTTGTAATCTGTGACTTTAAGACTGTTTAAACGTCTTGTATTACACACAAACACACACTAAAATACAGGAAAATTTTCACACATAGTCAGCAAACCCCAAATAATAGAGCTTTCTTATCTTTGTACACCTTAGCATTTTTATGTGTTTTCCTTTATTTGATCACAATGACCCCTCTGAGATAGGCATTTTCACTTCACCGAAAAAAAAAAAGTCCTGAATTCTGCCTGACTACAGAGTCCAACATCCCAGGGCAACTTCCTTAACCTCTTTAAATAGCTCTATTTCCTCTGTTGTGAAATATAGACAACGTAACTCTTGCCTAGTGCACTGTAAGTAAGGTTACTATGAGACTTAAATATGAAAATATATAGGAAATAGATTTTAAAATTGTAAAGTTTTCTATGTATATAATGTGCTAGAAAACTTCATTTGTTGGGACATTTTTTATTTTGAGCAAATGTAATCTGTTTAAAATGTAAAATAAATTCTTTCTTCCCAAAACAAACTTTTATTGAATAAGCTGTGAATGGCGCTCAATGCCATTTTATAAAGAACCAGAATAGAAACAAAAAGATAAGGATTTCTTTTGTTTGTTCTAGTCATGTGACAGGAAAAGATAACATTAAAGATTTTTTTTTGCACATGCTGTGATGATATCATGGGAAGTTAAATAATTTTGAAGTGTGTTTTACAAGAGTACGTTATTCAACTTTTAAGTATACACTGCAATCTAATCAACTTTGCCTGTACAGTACTTCCTAGAGACCACACTTGCCTTGCTGTTATACAAACAGGTGGTACAACTTTTACTTCCACAAAATATGTTACAGCTTTCCAGACCACATAACCCTACAGCCTTTCAGTCAGTGTATTGTTATGAAGCTTTGTTTTTACACATGAAAAAGGGAATAATGCTGTTTATGCCTTTACATGTGTGTAACTTGAGAAAAAGAACTGATTTATAAGTCATGATTTACATCTCGAGTAAAATAAATGTACATTTGAACAATATTATCTCTCATTTGTAATTACAAGACATTGGCAACAACATAAATTTTTATACATAAGAAACTGGTTGAATAAATAATGATACACACAAAGGGGCATTACATAGCTGGGAAAAAGAGTGAGAAAGATGTCTGAGTTAATAAGAAGTATTTTCAGAACATATTATTTTGCAAAAAGCAAAGTATAGAAGAGTATAGTGTGTTGCAATTTCTGTAAGAAGGAAAATAAGAATCTTCCACATGTATATGCTTATATTTTTAAAAGTAAACACAGAAAGGTAAACCAAAAACTAATAAACTTGGTTAGCTGGAGAATGCAGTAGAAGAGATGGAGAAGTAACAACTCTGAGAAATTCTCAAAAGTTTTGACTTTTGGAGAAATGTTCATATTTTATATTTTTAAAACAAAATAAAATAAACAAAGATGGGGGTGGTGGAACAAAACCAGAAACAAACGAATGGAACTGTATTCAAGTGAACAACACAAATACACAGAAAAGAACAATATTATTTTTTTTAAGTGAATAACATTCAAATATAGTTCTTTGATTATATAATCAAAGACATAAATAAACAAATTTTAAACGTTGGTGAAAAAGATTGATTTTTCTCAGTGGTATGAGTTAGAGAAGTGTATTATAGGACTGAGCAAATGACCAAATATACTGCGGATAATAAGAGTTAGGCATGTCACTGTTAGAGAATGAAGTTCAAATTTGAAAAGAATAGAATGAGCTTGAAATGAGTATAGTATTGAATTGGAATTGCGTTTGTCTATTAGCACATGATCTCTCTCTCTCTCTCTCTCTCTCTCACTCTGTGTGTGTGTGTGTGTGTGTGTGTGTGTGTGTGTGTATCTTAGCTCTGGCCACTAAAAGAGCCTAGAAACAAACATATGGCAGGGCAATAAGAACACTTAGTGCTTAGGTCTTGGACCCTCAAACCAATCTCCTACTGAAACGACCCAGGGAAGCTTAGATATACTGCTGGCCCCAAGAGTGAGGCACATTTTTGTGCCAGAAGGCAAAGAAGTACAAAAAAATGATGAGATCATAATAGAGCAACATAAACTAAAAAATGATGAGAATATAAGAGAGGGTAAACTTGAGCATCAAAATAGGCTGAGAAAGAAACTTATGGAATAAAATAAGAAGCTTTGAGTGCAACTGTTTAAATAAACATACAAATAAATAAAAACTTTTTCTTGTGGTAGAATATCAACTACCACAATATTGAATATTGAAAGAATGATGAAATTAAAAAGGACCATTTTGCATCTTTCATAGAATCATTGCTGGTCCAAAAGAGTCACCAATGCATTCTAAATCAAGCAGGTAAAAGTTTGATGAAGACAACAACAAAAATAATAGGAAAAAAAAGAAAAAATGTTTGATGAAGAAGAGTCCAAATGCAAAGAAAAAAACAGTAACTTTATGGTGGATTAATGTAGTGTATTTATTCAGCATAACAAAATTAAATAATAATAATTGACGAACTAACACCATATTCTTCCTTATACCCTAAGGACACTAGTATATTATTTATGTGTTGTGTCAAAAATTTATAACCTGAATCTATCCACAAGGGCATATATCAGGTAATCCTCAGTTAAGGGATATTCTGTAAAAAAGACTAGCTGTGCATTTTCAAAATGTCATAATCAAGAAAGATAAAAAAAAAAAAGGATTGGGAAACGATTCCACATTAAAGGAAACTAAGAAGACACGGAAACTAAATGTAAATGTAATACTGTATGTGATTCTGGTCTTGAATCTGAACCAGAGAATAATAAAACCATAGGGAAATTACTGAAATAACTAGAAAAATCTGAATAAAGACTATGAATTAGATAACAGTATCATATCTTTGTTACATTTCCTAATTTAGACAATCAAACTGTAGCTAAATAATAAAAATACTTAGGAAATACAAAATTAAACCAATGATAGAGAAGCATGATGTCTTCGAAGTTATTCTCAAATTTTTTGGAAAAATATGTAAACGTATATACAAAGAGAGAGGGAACAGATGATAAGACAAATAAGATAAAATGTTAACAAAGAATGTGAGTAAAAAGTATGCTGAGTTCTCTACTATTTTTGTAGCTTTCACCTTTTATTAAATTATATTAATATAAAAGTTTTAATGTAAAATTTTAAAAACCATGACTTAGATATTGAAAGCACTTTAATATAAATTCAACAGCTATTATGTAAGATGACTGAGATAAATCAGGGTTCCCAAATTTTAATAATTTCTTAGAAGAATTCCAGTGTGTGCAAAATTACATACCTCAGCAGGAACAAGTTTGATTTTTTTCTGCACAATATTTAATATACATGAAAAAATATTAATTACCATGAAATCTCATAATCTGTGGAACCATATTCAGGCAGAATGAAAACTTGGCAAACAGAACATGTTGGCTATTGCTTGCTTATTTTAAAAGTGTCAGCTGCTCTAATCCAACCCCACACCCACTTTACCCACCACTAGAACAATCTTGAGTAATGAACAACACATAACTTGATTTTTACTTTTCTTCTTTTCTTCTTTTAAACCTTGCTAGACATAAGCAGGATATTGCCATTCAGTAGTTATTAGACCTTTGAAAAATGACTTTACCACCCCTGAATGTAGGTTTTTCCTTCACAGAATCGGGATAATAAAATATGGCCTCTCCAACTTGCAGAGCACCATTGAACTCACAATAAATGTGTATGAAAATACATTTTGCTACAACACCTAAATGATGAATTTAATGAAGATAATCATTATCTATTTTCCATTATCTAAATTAGGCTACTTATAATTCCGTGTTCTGCTCTAGGTTTTATGCAGGAAAATTAAAAAGGATTTGTAGACTATGTAGCATCAAAACTAACAATTTTCTTTCTTTGTAACGCTGGAGAATGAATCCAGTACTGGAGACTGAATCTAGTGGCTTGTATATGGTAGGCACACTCTTACCACTTAGCTACAGTCTCAGCCCTTTTTTAAAAATATTAAGACAGGGTTTCACTAAGTTGCCCAGGATGCCCTCAAACTTGTGATCATCCTGCCTCAGCCTCCTAAGTAGCCAAGATTATAGTTGTGTACCACATGTCTACATGCCTAGTAAAAAATACTCTTTATGCTTCCTGCAGTAAAAGGACCTGGAACTCCTGGGTTCAAGTGATTCCCACCCCCCCCCACCTCAGCTTCCTGAGTACTTGGGGCTACTAAGTAGTAGTATTTTGAGATAAGTGTCAAAGAATTAACAAGTGCTCATGAAGTACTCTATTTCACAGCATCTGGCTGTTATGATTTAGATATGAAAAGTCCCCCAAATGCTGTGTGCAAGGGTTTGATTGCTAGCTGATAGGTTTGTGGGAGGTGATTGGATTGTGAGGACTCTATCTTCCTCAGTGGATTAATCCATTGATAAATTCATAATTTGATGGGATTATTGGGAATTTATGGAATCTGAGGAGGTGGGACTTAGTTAAAGGGAATGGTCATGGAGTATGCTATTAGAGACTGTATCTTATTTCTGGCCTCTTCTCTGGTTCTCTGCTTCCTCTCCACTATGAGGTGAGCAGCTTTTCTCTGCCATGCTCTTACACCATGATATTTCTTCCTTGCCACAGGCTTAAAAGCAATAGATTCAGCTAACCATGGACTGAAACCTCTGAAACCATGAACCAAAATATATTTCTCCTCCTCTAAATTGTTTTTCTCAGGTATTTTGTCACACCAGTGGGAAAACTCTAATGCACTAACTAAATACACATCATTCATTGTTTTTCATGATCTTCTGTTATTAATGTTGAAATATATCATAAAATATATGATTTCCATTTCATTGCAGAAAATTTCCAGATTGCCCTAACCAAACATATTCATTTACCAAAAGGTGTTTTTCACATTAATCTCACCTAGCCAATGAAAAAAAATTCAAATTAAAATGTTCCATATCTAAATTGAATGCTGTTCCACTAAATCATGCTACAAATACCTAAAAAGTAAAAAAAAAAAAAAAAAAAGATTCATTAGAACAACTGAAGTACACATAACCAAAACTGTGGTTCAAATTGGCATCATTGTGCATCTATATTGCTTTATCTGGTTGTTCTCAAAATCAGAGGTTCAAAAGTGAATTAAGAGAAATAATTTTAGCTGATCATTCTTTCATTACCTTAATATAAACATATCTAGAGATGCCTCTAAGCCCCCTTATTTTTAGTTCCTCCATTTTCAAAGCAAAGAAATTGTATTTTTAATTAAATATGCTTAATCTTTCTGAAGAATTATGCCAGATAAATATTAAAAGAGTACTATTATATAGCTTAAAAATGAAATCATCAGTATTCAAATAAATTAAATTTTCCAAGGACGTGGAATTGCCATCAAAATTCTAATTTTTTTAAATGGTTGATTTTTTTAATTTTAATTTTTTAAAATAAAACATTTTAAAATAATGTTTATGCCACATAAATATTAAAGGAATGTTAAAAATTAAATCATCAGTATTCAAATAAATTAGATTTTCCAAGGATGTAGATTGGTATCAAAATTCTGATTTTTTAAAAATGTAATTTAAAAATTAAATTGTCAGTATTCTAATAAATTAGATTTTCCAAGGATGTGGAATTGCCATCAAAATTCTGATTTTTTTTTACTCTTCCAAATAAAGAATCCATTTGTAAAATTTAGGAAGTCACTAGAGTTTAAAAATTAATGAATTTGCTAATTGTCTTTCTTTAGAATTAGCTAGAAATAAAACACCTATTAAAGAAATTAAAATATAAATGTTTTAATTTATGATTACATGAGCAATATGGATGAATTACATTCCCTTTAAAAGTCTGAAAATGGAATAGTGACTTTTTAAACTACCTTGAGATTTCATGTCTTGCAAGCAAAATAAAGTGAATTGTTAGCTAAAGCCTTATTTACCTATTTCTCTCCTCTAATCAGAGCCCTAGGAGAACTAGTCCCATTTATACTGACCTGGAGACTAGCCCCAGGATAAAACTTCTCAGGAGTTTAGCCCAATTAAAGCCAGAGGGACAGGAATGAACCCTCATCTCTACAGGGAGGACAACTAGGAGTGGAGAAAGGGCTAGAAGGGCTTTTCTTAAATTTTAGCACACAATTAGAATCACATAAATAACCTTCTATAACAGCACTCTGGAATGAGAAGCACTAGCACAAGGAAATTGAGGAATACAGCCAATGACAAGATATGAATGGGGCTAGCACCACTGAATAAGTCCATGTTGGCAGTCACTTCCTAGATGCCCTGAAGGAAAGTTAGGGAAGCTAAGAGAAAACGAATTAAGTAACCAAATGTTAAGAACATAGTTTTTGATGGTATGGTTATTGACACTTGTCACATTTACAAAGAGTCTGGTTTGAATGTTATCCTAAGGAGAAACACATTCATTAGTACCACCCTCATACTGGAATGTAAGCTCCATGCAGGTAGATATCTTTTTTATTTTGTTCATTAATATATATGTCAAGCACCTACAACTGTGCCTGGCATATTTTACCTAACTAAATACTGTATTTGTTGATCGATTATGCATCTTAAGACTTTTCTCTAAAAATCTCAAGTATTTGTTGTGATTTCTTGAGTTTATTATTATTTCCCCCAACTAGAATAGTTCTAAGTCATTGAAGAAACTTCAAGATATAAGATTTTATTTGACTCATAGAAAACAGATTTTTTTTTAAATTTTTATTTTTACCAAGAACATGTATTGCTACACTGTATACATAATGATCATAATCAACATGGTTATTTTGTACCTGTACATGATGTATTTTGGTTTTCTCCCCTCTTCCCCTCTCCTACCTTCCATTCACCCACCCCTCCCTATTTGCAACAAGTTTATTTACATTTTTCCATTTTTTTCCCCTTTCATCTTACTTTTCTTTTAACCTTCCTTCTTTATCCCCTTTTCCCTACCTAGTTCTCCTCTCTTTTGAATACTGTCTTTTTTTTATACATAATATCTACTATACCCCTTTGTCCTTATTTATACTTATGGTTTCTCATATAGGAGAAACAATTTGATGTGTACTGATAAGTGTCTGATTTATTTCACTTGATAGTATGTTCTCAAGGAACATCTATTTACATACAAATGTCTGTAGTTTGTCTTTTTTATGACAGAGTAGTACTCCATTGTGTAGAAAAACCACATCTTCTTTAGCTATTCATTAGTTGTTGGGCATTTAGGTTATTTCCAAGACTTAGCTATTACAAATTGTGTTGCTATGAACATGGTTGTGCATAATCACTGTGGTATGATGATTTTAATTCTTCTGGGAAGATACTAAACAGAGGAATAGCTGGGTCAAATGGAACCTCTAGTTGTAGTTTTCTGAGGAATCTCCACAATGATTTCCACAGTGGTTGGACCAGTCTACATTCCCACCAACAGTGGAAGAGGGTTCCTTTTTCCCTGCTGCCCCACCAGCACTTGTTATTGCTTGATTTCTTGATAATAGCTATTCTTTCTGGAGTGAGATGGTATCTTAGTGTTGTTTTGATTTGCATCTCTCGAATGACCAATGATGTTGAACATTTTTTCATATATTTATTTGCGATTTTTATTTCTTCATCTGAGAAATGTTTATTCATATCAGATGCCCATTTTTGGATAGGGTCTTTAAATTTTGGAGGGTTGATATTTTTTGAGTTCTTTGTATATGCTAGATGGTAGACCTTTGTCTGAGGGATAGCTGGCAAAAATTTTTTCCCAGTCTGTGGTTTTTTGCCCCACACAATTAGTAATTTCTTTTGCTGTGCAAAAGCCTCTTAATAGGATGTGGTCCCAAGCATTGATTCTTTGTATTATTCCCCATGCAGTCTGGGTTCTGTTCATAAATTTTTTTCCCAACCCTTATGTCTTCGAGAGTTCTTCCTATTTTATTCTCCAGGAGATTTAGTGTTTCTGTTTTAATGTTTAGATCTCTGATCCACTTTGATTTTAGCTTAGTACATGGTGAGAGACATGTATCTAGTTTTACTTTTCAGCATGTGGTAAGCCAATTTTTCCAGCACCATTTATTAAAGAGGCTATCTTTCTTCCAGCGAGGGTGTTTGGCTCCTTTGTCAAAGATGAGGTATTTGAGTGTGTTTGGAGTTGTTTCTGCATCTTCTAGCCTGTTCCATTGGTCCTCGGGTCTGTCTTCGTACCAATACCATGCTGTTTTTATCACAGAAGCTTTACGATATAATTTCGAGTCAGGGACTGTGATGCCCCCTGCCTTATTCCTGTTGCCCAGAATTGTTTTTGCTATTCTTGGTCTCTTCTGGTTCCAGATAAATTTCATTATTGCCTTTCCTAATTCTGTGAAGTATGTTATTGGTATTTTGATTGGAATTGCATTAAATCTGTATAGTAATTTAGGAAATATGGCCATTTTCACTATGCTGGTTCTTCCTACCCATGAACATGGGGTATCTTTCCATTGTCTGAAATCCCTTTCAGTTTCCTTTGTTAGAGTACTGTAGTTTTCAATGAAAAGATCTTTTACTTGTTTTGTTAGATAGATTCCTAAGTATTTCATTCTTTTGGATGCAATTGTGAAAGGAATATCTTCTGTTATATCTTTCTCAGTGAATTTGTTATTGGTATATAGGAATGCTATTGACTTTTGGGTGTTGACTTTGTATCCAGCTAAGTAACTGAATTTACTTATTAAATCTAGAAGTTTTTTGGTGGAATTCTTGGGGGTCTTCTATGTAGAGTATCGTGTCATCTGCAAATAATGATAGTTTAACTTCTTCCTTCCCTATCTTTATTCCTTTTATTTCTTTCTCTTGCCTGATTGCTCTGGCTAATGTTTCTAGAACTATATTGAATAATAGTGGTGATAGTGGACAGCCTTGTCTTGTTCCAGATTTTAGTGTGAAAGCTTCAAGTTTCTTACCATTTAGTGTGATGTAGGCCATTGGTTTGTCATAGATGGCTTCTATCAGATTTAGATATAGACCATCTATTCCTAATTTCTGTAGGCTTTTCATCATGAATGGGTGTTGAACTTTATCAAATGCTTTTTCTGCATCTATTGAGATGATCATGTGATTTTTGTCTTTGATTCTGTTGATATGGTGTATTACATGTATTGATTTGTGTATGTTGAACCATCCCTGCATCCCTGGGATAAATCCTACTTGGTCGTGGTATATAATCTTGATAATTCGTTGCATTCTGTTTGCTAGTATCTTGTTGAAAATTTTTGCATCTATGTTCATTAGGGAAATTGGTCTGTAGTTCTCTTTTTTGGTGGGATCTTTTTCTGGTTTTAGTATCACGATAATACTTGTTTCCAGAACTGAATCAAGTCTGTGAACAAATGGACTTAGCAGATGCATACAGAGTGTTTCACCCCACAACAACAGCATACACATTCTTCTCAGCTGCACATGGGATATTCTCCAAAATAGACCACATACTAGCTCATAAAGCATGTTTAAGTAAATGTAAGGGAATTGAAATTATACCATGCATACTATCAGATGATAGCACAATAAAACTGGAATTCAGTGGTAACAGAGAAAAAAAATACCACATAAACACATGGAAACTAAATAACATCCTTCTGAACAACAGCTGCATCACAGAAGAAATTAAGCAATTTATTCAGTTTAATGATAATGCCGATACAACATACCAGAACCTATGAGATACAATGAAAGCAGTACTACGAGGGAAATTCACTGCGCTGAACTCCCACATTAGGAAGACAGAAAGAGCCCAAATAAACAATTTAATGTTGAACCTCAAACGTCTAGAAAAAAAAAGGACAAATCAAACTCAAAGCTCATATGAGAGAGGAAATTATTAAGATCAGAGCTGAAATTAATGCAATTGAGACTAAGAAAACAATACAAAAAATCAATGAATCAAAGAGTTGGTTCTTTGAAAGAATAAATAAAATAGGCAAACCCCTAACCACTCTTATCAAAAAAAGGAAAGAAAAGACTCAAATCCATGCAATAAAAAAATGAAAGGGGTGAAGTCACAACTGACTGTATGGAAATCCAAAGGATCATCAGCACCTATTTCAAGAACCTATACTCAAACAAGATGGAAAACACTGAAGAAATGGACAGATTCTTAGAAGCATATGAACTACCAAAACTGAATCAAGAAGAGATAAATATGCTAAATAACCCAATATCAGCCATTGAAATTGAAGAGGTAATTAAAAACCTACCAACAAAGAAAAGCCCAGGTCCTGACGGTTTCACAGCTGAATTCTACAAGAAATTCAGAGATGATCTAATACCACTATTCCTCAAACTCTCTAATGAAATTGAAAAGGTAGCAGTATTTACTATCTTTCTTCTTTAAAAAGAATTATCTCTGAGCATCAAGCCATGCACTGAAAGAGCCTGTCGATGCGAGAGCAGTTGCTGCTGTCTTTGGGGGTCAACCACTAGAGGACGGTGTAGGCACATACGCTGCCGGCCCCCTGATAAGGCCAAGAGGGACTTTGGTGGCCAGGAATGAACGCTGCCAAGTTTCACTTCTCCGGTGTCTAGTCATACTCTTGGCAAATTCCTCATGCGATTCTCATTTCCAAAAATGGAAAAACAAAAATAAAACAATTATTAGCAAAGATTTTTTTAAAAATCACAGAAAAACTGCGGCCATTTCAATAATCTTGATCAGGAATAAAATGCAATTCAGCAAATACTATGCAGCTGTCAGGATACCATGAAATTGCTGACGCTGAACATATTTGATTCGTGCTATTCCTAACAACAAGGCTATAAGTTTCTAGCTGGTGATGAAATTGTGAAATGAGTTCAAGGGCAGGAGCTGAGTCAAGTAAATGAAATGGCAAACTACTAGATTTGGTGTAGTTTGCTGTCATAGAAAATAAATAAAAAGAAACTCTTTGAGAACTGTATCATGCACAAAACTGTTTACCAGAGTCTACAAGATGACATAATCACAGTAGTAATAATCTTTGTGGATTTTAGAAATAAGAGATGAAATATTCGGACAGCAGACTTTTGTGATTGACTTCATTAAATTCGGATCCACTATTATTTCCTCAAAGCGATAAATATACTAAGTTGTATTTCTAATGAGCTGTTACAACAGAAATTTATTTTGCAAAGCAATCTTATTCTCAGCTAGTATAGTATGGACTAGGGTTTCTGATGTTTGAACAATAACTTGGTTCATATCCTTATTATTCCCCCCAAAGAACTCCTGTTCCTATTGTTTGCATAGATTTTCAGTAATTTTATAAAAACGAGTATTTTCCTTTAAAAAAAAAACAAGTATTTTTCACACATTCAAAAAACACCTACGTTCTTACAATATAACAGGCAATGTCTATGCTTGTTAAAAAGCAGTTTATGACTTCTATGTTCTCGAAACTTAGAGTCTGGTGGCAGATATAAACAATGAAAAAGTGTATTTATACGATGTTGGAGTGCCATAATGGGAGAGTGAGGGTGCATTAAACAAGCCTGAGGAAAGGAGACGTATTTTGGAGGAAGTTATATCTAAGAGGTGAAGTCCTATAGGGAATGACTAGAGAAAGAGAGGAAGTAGGTAGAAGATACATAAGGAAATTTCTCCTGGAAAGACATGATCCATTCACTTCTATCTTCTCAAAAACATAGGCCTTAGCTACATTATCTCTTAGTGCCATTCAATCTATCTGTTTGTGATTCTTCTATCCAAATTTTGAGATAAAATTTAAAGGACAGGATTCCATAATTTGGCTTTATAGACTAATTTTTATAAACTTATCTCTTCATATTATTTAAATTATTTTTCCTCTAAAAGCAGAGCTTTAAAGAAGATAGGGATTGCAATTATGGACTCACATATTATATCAAAACAAATATGAAGATAAAATATTTTTATATATACATGACCTTCTAACTTCTGAAGTTCTCCTAAAATACATATTTCTGTAGATGTAGCTGAAAGTTCCCATTTGTTATTATATAAATGCTTATACATTTATACTTTTTCATTCTAATATAGTCTATTTATACCATGTGTAAACTTAGAGAGTATAATATTTTACACAAATATCACTTTTTTGGGAGGGTGCAGGGGATCAAACTCAGGGCCTTGTGCTTGCTAGGTAAGTGCTCTACCACTTGAGCTAGATCCCCAACCCCTAAATATCACTTTTAAAACTCAGCTAAAGTTCAGTACAAAGCTACACAGTAGTAAGTGATCACTTTTAAGATCTCTCTCCCAATACTCACATCTCTAAGTGAGAGTTTCACATCTCCAACTGCCTAGTGACCTCTTCTAGTTGAAAGTCATGTCAGTCCTGCATAATTATCAGACAAAGATGAGAAGAAATTTTAAGTTTAATGCACAGACTGGAAATAAGAATTGAGGAGAATTCATACCACATTTTGAATTTATTGTTCATGTTTCCATGGTTATAAGACTTAAAATGATGAATTATTCTATTGGTACAACTTTCAGCTCTTTCATTTGGTTCATTTTCAGTTTGAAGATGCACCTGGTTTAGATAATGACCTTGAGTTTTGTATCATTGTCATTATTCTCCTGTGGTTAAAATCCACCTTAGGGACAAACTCTTCACACACACCTTGGTGTTTAATAAGTCAGTATAGCCATAGCCAAGATTTCAATGATTAATTCCAGATATCATGGAGTATAGACCTCCATCACATAAATTTTGATCAAAGCCAATGCCCTGAAACAAACACTACACACAACCAAATCCTAATCAAATATGGTTTCCTTGTATAACACTGAAAGGATGGAGGAACAGAACTCCTCATTCTAGAATAATTTGTTCAAGTAAACCTATACACCTGCATGGTAATACAAGAGTAGCTCATTTAGTGGTTTTCTATAAAGTCTTATCATCAAGTGAAAGGTTCATTTCATTTCCCTTGATGTGGTAATTTGAGGTTTGAAGGTTCCTAAACATAAGATTTGAGAAAATCCTGGAAAGAAAAATGCCATCCTTTTTTAAGTGGAAGAGGTTTGATATGCTTCAGTTACCAGGGGATTTATGAACACCCATGTTTTCAAACTTCGTCTTTAGATCAATCTCTGATGTTCAAGGTAAACTAATTTATTTTGTTGAAAAAAGCTACGGCATAGTGACATAAATCACTCATAACCAAAGTTATTACTTTGGTTTAGGAATGAATGCCTTCATGTGGATGGTACATACATTTTAAGTAATAAATTTAAGTGTTTGTTAGATGTATTATATCATTGAAGAGAAAATTTGAAATACATGTTGATCAAACCTAAAAGTTAATATTGATGTAGATCAACTCCTAATTACCTGGCCATATCAAGTGAATGTACGGTCTTTCAATTGGATCCTTGTAGACTCAGCTTGAGCAGTCCACCAGGTCTTGAGTGGTCAGTTGCACCCATCTAGTGCCTATGGACCTGAGATGAGTCTTTAACTCTGAGTCTTTGGAACAACGAATATAATCAATTAAAACAAGGTCATTCCAAAATATATAGTTTGACTGAAACCAATTAGCAACCTTGGGGAGGTAAAAAGGATTGTTACCCTTCCTTTCATTAAAGGATAGATAAATTCCTCTTGCTATTTGCAGCTACAGGCAAGTCCTTAATCCTGATCTTTTTGGCTTATGTCTTATTCATCCTACCTCCTTCTTACATCAATTGTTAAATTTTCAGAAAAATTTCAAGCCAGTTATTGAACAGAGACATCATTAAAATTTAGATTATATAGACAACACTAGATAAAACTAATAAAAATTTACAGATATTAGGTAAATACAAAAGGCAATAAGTACTAAAAACTCATCACTTTTCAATTTTTTGCTATCATCTACTATATCTATCTTTTGTATGTAGATAGTGGAAATTACCATATAATGACGTTACAGTGCATTTCTTCCTAACTTTGCAATCAGTTATGTCATGTTGGTAGCTTGAAATCAGTATGGTAGAAGTATTCACACTATGGAAATTTGCAAATGCTACAAATCAGAGCTCACGACCTCTTCTACCCCAGAACCAGTCATTTAACTTTTATCAACACACTACTGGTCCCTGCCTATGTGGCCTTCTAAGGGAAACTTTCTTTCTGCTTCCCAGAAACTGTATCTCCATATAACTCTGCACCTTTTCCTTTCAGAGACAGCTGATTGGCCTGGAAATGAAAAACTAATAAAGGTAGAAAATACCCACACAGACCAAGCTAATGCTTCTCTTTAGAATTTGAACGGAGATTCATAGAGACTGATGGATGAAAGCCAACTCATGCTAACCGCAGTGGTTTAGAATAAATGTCCTTGAACTCCTGCTATGTAGGTCCCTAAAACTGACTTAATCATACTTTCCAAGATTTCATAGTACCACTTTTCTTTGGATTCCATAAGATTTTATCCTTAAAATGTCTTTTATTTGAGCAAATGTGTTTACTATTCTATTCCTTGAACAAGAAAAATTGATGATTCCAAAATAGAAATTATCAAATGTAGGCAAAATATCCAGTCTCAAGTCTTGGTTGCATAGTCCATTGAAAATCCTTTAATCTGACAGCCTCTGTTTTACATTTTAGTAGTTTTTAAGCTCCAAGATTGTACAGAGCTATTTGAGGCTCCACTATGAGTTGGAAAGATGGCTTTAAGTAGACAGGGGCTAGATACCTCCTTTTTTCAAGTAGGGACACACTCTGCTATTATCTACTTTGTAGTTTGGGTCTTCATATAAGATTTGACAATTTCCACTAAGCACTTCCTACCCCATCTCCTCAAAAAACACTTAAAAGTGTAAAAACCAGTCCAGACTAATCTATTTCCAAATCATTTTTAATATTCAAATGCAAAGTATTCATATGCATATTACACAAATATTTAAACATGTTTATATTCCTGCTATCATTTACATCATCTCTTATTGGAGTTTCAAAGAAACCATGATGGAACTACAATTCATCGCAGGCTCAATCCGGTGGCTTGCTCAGAGCAGACATGCTCATCCACTTTTTCCTGCAAATTTTGGGCCTGGCCTGAAGTTTTTGCTTAGCCTGCTGTTCTGGGAAACCAATACCAATCAACTGGAGTTGGCAAGAGATGAAACTGGTCTTCCATCCCATGAAGCTTCTCCCTGTATGGACACTGACTTACCTTATGCTATTCTTGATGTCTCTAATGGTTCCCTATTTATGCTGAGATTTCCATCTGTTCTAAAGGTTGCCCTTCTGTTTGGTTATCTGCCCTTAAAGCAATTTCCCATCTAACACCTGACAGTCTGGGGTTAGAGCCAGAGATGAGGTACATGCTGGTTGCACTAGGCCTTATGACCAGACACCTACTGGGCCTGTCCATATGGACATTCCACAGGAGAAAGTGCTACAAGTTAAGAAAGATAGAGCACTAGGTTATTTGCTCAAAGTACTCAGTTCCTTTCGGTCTCTCCTTAGTAAAGGAGAAAAATAGCTAGTAAGCATCTTTTTAAGAGTTTCCAGGTACTGAAAGACATCTATTAAGATACTCTTTGATTAAAACTCTTAGGCTATATCTAACTTAGGCTTTTAATCTCCAATTCATCAATTAATCTTATTGCTGTATTCCCAACTCATGTCAAGCTCTGTACATTCCTTCTAAATTGTACAGTTCATAATTGCTCAGTCTGCTAGTAAATAACACCTAAATATAAGAATATCAGGAATAAATATAATTTTTATTTTACATAAAAACTTGTTGAAGTACTCTGAGGCACCCTTTGATAGGCAAAGAAACTTTAATCACTATCAGGCATGACAACAGGATAGGACAGTTTCAAAAGGGTTCATGTGTTTTCAGTAGTAGGCTTTGCTATAGCAACTCTGAGCTGCTATTCTTTGTTCCCCAAGTACGTAAGATAAGAAGTCCCTACCACTTAGTGGTGGACAAAGACAGAGGAGTTTGGAGGACCCAAACAGGAACTGAACAGTGAAGCACCATCAGCAAAGACTCTGGAAGTTACATAAAACCAACAGGATAGAGATAACGGTTGATGTACGAGTATTACTAGTCTTGCAGTTAAATATATAGTTAAATGCATACAACTGACAGCTTGGTTATCACCAGTGGCATATATAAGAACAAAAACGAAAGTGTGACCCATCAGGTCAGTGACCTTTGGCAATGGGTTATGCTGAACTTCCTCACAGAATCAAAAGAACTAAGCTTTAAGGAGCTAGCCCAACAAGATTCTGCCAAATAATATTTGAGGATAGTCTAAGTCCTAAGTCAAAATCACAAATCTTGTTCCTGAATTAACCCTTGCTCATGATGACATTCTGTCTCTGATCCTTCCCTGCCAAACCCTTACTGATCCCTTTGCTCCCCCGATTTGATTTTATTGCATTTCCAGATGTGCTGCTTGGTCTATCAACTCCTTTAAGGTCTGATTTGCCTTCTCTTCTTGGCATCCATTCTCCTTCCCTCTCCAACCCACAAGAATAATAATTTTCCTTCATTCTAATTAACAATATCGAGGTCCTATTATGTGCCAGGTGCTGGGCTGGGCTAGATAAATACTCTAGCTTCATGTTGCTTAGGTACGATTTAGCTTTGGGTAAGGCAAAGGTCAGTGTATGTTTTAGTTACTTTTCTCTCGTTGTTGGGACAGAATACTCGACACCCAAAGTTAGGGGAAGAAAGGTTTATTAGCTCACAGTCTGCAGAAGTTTCAGTCTATAGTCCGCTGGGTCCCAGGCGGCGGGGCGGCGGGGCAGCGGGGCAGACCGGCTGCAAAGTAAAGTGAGTAATTGCAAGGAATGTATGCAAATAAGCAATGCAAACAAGCAGCTAGTTAGCCTCTTCCTGTATCTTTTATCTAGGCTACCTGCCCCCAGGGCGGCCCACACTCCCACCCCCAATTTCAGTCTCACATTCTTGATCCCAGCAGAACAATGCCAAACCGATCAATGGATCAATTTAGTAATCACACACTCTAGATCCAGCTATCTCTTACCACATGAGGCTTTGGGGGGACATCTAGACACAAACCATAACAGTGTACAAATTGTCCATGGGAGTGGAACCTAGTAAAAGTTGAAGAGATTCTCAGTGCCTTGAATATAACAACCCAAGTATAACAAACCACCCAAAACATAACAAACACAAAAATAAAGAGGATACAATATACTTATTAATTCTTGTATTTATACCAAAACCATTTCCATAGCCATAGATAAATAGATGCAAAAAATAAATGCTTTGGGATAAGTAAAACGTTCAGAATTTATAGAAAGTAGGGAAGTTAAGATGCCACCATTGTGACACCATCTGCAATGAGGCCCCTACCAGAGGCTAAAGAGATGTGGCTGCCCAGTCCTGGATTTTCAACCTCCAAAACCGTAAGTGAAGTAAACATTTCTTTATAAAATACACCCCACAAAGCAAACGGAAGTTGAAGGAATCTTGTTGATAAACCAAGAAAGGAGCTACCATGGAGTCTTCCTTTATGGCACTGGTTACATAAAAATAACAGACCTACGTGAAAAAACAAAGATGACATCCTAAAATAGATGTTTTGTTTCTGTGCCATAGAAGATGTTGCTTTTCACCACTTTTAGTAGCTTTAAGGAAAAATTTCATCGACCTATTTTTGAATGAGATGCAATGTGTCATATCTGATAGGTGACTTACAGGCAAGAGGTTAGTGAGGAATAGGAATAGCAGGATCTAGGTCAGAAATTTTCATTTTGGTTGCCTCTGAAAGCACACAGTTTTCGTAAGAATTGACATAATGAATTGATCACACTCCCTTGTCACTGCAGCCCATTTTAACTATACACGGGACTTTGTCATCTACTCCCCTAGTTCAAAATATTTTAGGAGTCCTGGTACCATTCCATAGTATGAAAACCAAAGCTAAAATAACTCAGTAGCCAAAAGGGGTTAGCAGTGAGAAACTGATAAGAATGTCATATATTCATTCTCATAAAACTGCTGACAATGTAGCAAACAAAAAATACAACGAACACAAAAAGGACATAATATGCTTGGAATGTTTAAACTCCTTCGTTTCACACGCTTAAGACACACGCTTCTGATTCTCACAGCCCTCTGGGAGGCTGAGACAGGAAGATCAAAAGTACGAGGTCAGTCTGGGCAATTTATAGACTTAGTGAGACCCTGTCTCAAAATAAAAAAAACTGAAAGGGCTTCTAGGGATGATGCTCAGTGTGAAGGCTCTCGTTCAATTCCCCAGTACCACAACAAACACAATTTCTTTTAAGGATAACCTAAACACATTATTTGCTTTCTTTTATCAAAAGTCCCGAAGCTACTACCACTGTGCAGTCAGAAGTCCCTGAAACTTAAAAATTGCAACATTTATGACTTGATCCAAAGATCTGCACCTCATGTTTGTCGTACACCCAAACATACAACTCTAAATTATTCACGACCTTGGGCGACGTGACTTTTTGGACGGGCGCCCCGCCGCCCCCCACAGAGCAGAGCTGCGGACCAGCACCTGAGGGCTGCTCGGCTCCACTGACCCCGCGGTACCCTGCAGCGCTGGCTTCTGGCGCCGCCCAGGGCCAGCGCCGTTATTTACGGCCTTGTGGTCGGCCTGGGGAAGCAGGGCCAAGGACAGCCGGGCCCGCCGCCTCCTCCCGGGGTGAGCCCGGGTCCCCGCCGCCCGGGGCCGCCCGAGAGGCCGAGCCGCGCGCTCGCCGGGGTCGCCCTCAGATTACCGCGAGGCTCCCGCACGGGCCTCCCGACTTCTCGCGAGTTTTCGCCGCGTTTCCCCCCCCCCTCGGCTCCCCCGCCCCCCGCGCTGCCGCCCGGGCTCCGCTATGGCTGCGCTCCGGAGGCTCCTGTGGCCGCCACCCCGGCTGCCGCCGACGCTGTCCCCTCACCAGCCCTTTCTCGGGCCGTGGGGGCGGCCGGCGGGGACCGCTCTTGCTGGCCGGCCCTTCTCCAGCCGGGAGGATGAGGAGGGGGCGGTGGCCGAGGCGGCTTGGCGGCGGCGGCGGCGCTGGGGGGAGCTGAGCATCGCGGCGGCGGCCGGCGGGGGTCTGGTCGGCCTCGTGTGCTACCAGCTCTACGGGGGCCCCCGGGCCGAGCCCGGGCGCGCGCTGCTGCCCGGCCGCCTTCCCGAGAGCGCGGCCGCAGAGCCCGAGGACCCGCGTCACGGCCGGGGGCTGCTGCCCATCCCGGTGGCCGCTGCCAAGGAGACGGTAGGTGCGCGAGCGCCTGCGCGCCGGGCGGCCGGGTGTCCCCTCTGTGCGCCCAGGCCGCGGGTGGGACCTTCTGGGCCAGGCAGCCCGGGGTCCTGTCACCTGGGTGTTGCGAAGGCGTCTCCGGCGCTGTCACTGGGGCACCCGGACCTTGAGTCGCCGCATCTGTCTCCTGTCAGCTTCCCACTCACGGGGGCGGGGGCTCGGAGGCGAAGGGCTACACGGGCCGAAAGTGGTGGGCTGCACGTGCGAGAGAAAGGAACTTCCAGTAGGAGCAGCGCAAGACAAGTGAGCCTGGGGTTTCGAAGCTGTGTAAATGCTAAAGCTGTAGGTCAAAAGGAAGGATTTTTCCGGATTGGAAAAGAAAAAAAAAAAATCTATCCATAAAGAGTACATCCTCCCAAAATTCTTTAATTGCTTATAGTAAATCACCAAGCAGGTAGGATAGCTAATGTAGGAAGCTATAAATGAACATCTCATGAAAATGTTCAAGAATCATGTATTTAATGAGATAAAGATGAGACTAAGGCCGAGAATGAGTAAAAGGGCATCTTTTCGTCACATCCTTGTTTTTAATTAGTAGTAATGCGGATGACTGGGGAAATCTTCCTTGCAAGATGAAAACAGTATGAATGGCTTAGATGAATATTTTAAAAAGAAGCAGTTATGTTGTTTTTAATGAAATTTTATATCCTTATTTTCTGAGTGAATACACAGTAATGATATAAGTGCATCATTTCTGGTGTAGGTTGTGGGTGCATTTAAATTAGGGAATCTGCTTTATGAACCTTCTTCTATCAGTAAATCACAGGCACATAACTTAAAGTACTTTTATACAACAAATACTTAAAATACTACCAAATACCTTCAACTTTTCATACCCTCTGCTGCACTTTTGTGAATTAGGGAGTAGCATTACACTTGGGTGCATTTAAATTAGGGAATCTGCTTTATGAACCTTCTTCTATCAGTAAATCACAGGCACATAACTTAAAGTACTTTTATACAACAAATACTTAAAATACTACCAAATACCTTCAACTTTTCATACCCTCTGCTGCACTTTTGTGAATTAGGGAGTAGCATTACACTTGTGTTCTGACTGACCAAGTCAGAACTTTTGACCATAGGTGATCTGGGAACAGACTAACAAGGTAGGGAACATCCAGATAGCATTTTCTTCTTTTTTAAATTAATTTTTTAAAAATTTTAGAGATAGTATCATACAGTTTTAAAACATCACACTCAGAAAGCTACAAGTACATGTACCTGTTCCCTGAGATGAATATAGACATGTACTGCAAACATGTTCTACTAATAAAATTTTTAAAAATTTGTGAAAGAACGCTGGCTTCACCATTTACTGGTGTCATTTTGGACAAATTTACTTAGACTCTCAATACCTGTTTCCTCATCTATAAAACAAATTAGTAGTCTCATAGGCCATTATGAAAATTAAATGAGTTGATACAGTATATTTAAAACAGAATGGTTTGTCTGGCATGTAATAAACATTCTATGAATTCACTTTTTATTTTATTCATTTTTTTACTTATATACTATCTATTTTTATTTACTTATATTTTTACTGCTTGGTGTGTATGAAAATTTCTATACTTGGTTTTAAAAGTCAAATATACTGAAGTTTTGTATCTTACCCTTCCCAGTGCTCCTGTCCTACGTTTTGTGTTGCCTTTTGTGTAAGTTTTCTCAATATGGAAACTTGTATAATTTTTTTATTTTCGATATTGGAAAATTTTACAATAAAGATCTTTTCATTGATTGTACTAAGTACTGAGGAGCCCTTTCAATGTGGAGACAATATGGAAATTTACGTCTAAAATGTCTGTGTAAAATTTTCTTGTACTATTTCTTTGATAATTTTTCTCTTCTGTTTTTCTGGAACTGGTATTGGTCTGAATTTGAACCTCTTTTTATTCTAATGCTAATCTTTTTTGTATCCCAGTTTTAGTGTTTAGGAAGATATCCTTGACTTTATTTTCTAACCATCCTACTGAATTATTTCAGCTATCCTCTTGTTTTAATTCAGAGAACTGTTTTGTATGTTCATGTGTTACAGACATTCTGTTTTGTCTCAGGGCTGCTATAATTTCTCTCCTCATAAGGATATAAATTATAATTTTGTTTTACCTTCTGCTTTGCACATGCTTTGTTTCTTCTAGGTTCTTTTTTTTTTTTTTGTAAGTTCTCACTTTTACTTTGGAAGTTTCCTTCACCTATTTGTTGTTGTTGCTCATCTATTATTTGGAAACCACTCAAAAATCTCTGTAAATAAATATGATTTTTCTTTGCTCCTCCCTCTCTCCATTCTTCCCTGCCTCCCTCCTTTCCTCCTCTTTCTCCCCTTTCTTCCTTGTTTCCTTTTTTCAGACGGGGTTTCTTTGTGTAGGTTAGGCCAGCCTTGAACTCACTGTGTAGCCCAGGCTGGCCTCAAATTTAAGATTTTCCTGCCTCATCCTCCTGAGTGCTGGGATTACAGATGTGTGCCACCATGCCCAGGTGAATATGGCTTTTCATCTGGTGATCCAGATGTTTCATTAGAGCAGCATCCAGATGTCAGTATTTTATAACATTTTTTTCTTTGGTGTCATTGAGCTTCTCTGAACAGTAGGAGAGGTGAGAGAGGCAGTAATCTGGATGCTGTCACACATGCACATATGTGTAAGAACTTGTGTTGGAGGAGGATCTTATGTTATTACTGACATGTTATTTTCTGATCGTCTGTTTGCAGTCTCACCACGTACTTTACCTCTGTAGCTCTTTTTGTTCCCAAAGCCTTATTCTTTCTTAGGTTTTATGACTTACTTCCATCTGATCTTCTCAGTGCCCATGTAGTGACTTTGCACCCATAAGCCAATTGCCACTCTTCCATCTTCAATTTTACAAAAATATAGTGAATTGTCTTGATTGTTTTAGTTTCCTCTCCTTTTCTCTTCCCTACTCATTGTGTATTTATACCTTTTCAAAGTACTTTCCTGGGACTTTAGTGTGATTGGGGAGGAAGTAGTTGAAAGAAACTTACAGGGTTAATCTGCCACTTTTCAAAAATATTGTTTTAAACCTTTACTGCTGCTTTGTATTATTCACTTAATTTTTCTGAAGTAGTATACAAGGGGTGATCAGAATATATGATGAATGTTTAAATAAAAATATTTATTATAGTGGAAGATACCTTGCCATTAATCTCCCTTAAAATAATTCCCCCTCTTTGAATACACTTATCCCATTGTTCTTGCCACTTTCTAAAGTAGTTCTGGAAGTCCTCTTTCATGAGTGTCTTTACAAGATCTGATCAAAAAATGCATTGAATGCTACTGCTTGTAAAAATGTTACCATGTGTCCTCACACACTTTATTCATGGTATCTGGCACTGTGCAACTTCTGGTTCTTTCACAAAGGCAAAATGACCATAAAAGGTAAACTTTTTGAATCGATTCAGGACATTGAGAGGGCCACAACAGCACAACTAAAGGCACTTGAAAGATTTCCAGAATGATTTCAGAAAGTGGCAAGAATGGTGGGATAAGTGTGTTCAAAGTGAGGGGGGAGTATTTTGAGGGGGACTAATGGTAATGTGTCTTCTACTGTAATAAATTAAAAAAAATCTGTTTTTTTCAATCACATCTCCAAAGTGATCCCTTTTGCTGTTTTAAATGATAGCTAAGAACTTTTGCTTTATAAAGCTTCTTTTAAAAACCATCATATCATGTTAAGCATAACCCTGGCAAAAATATTAACTTATATATATGTTACAAGAATAGTTTAACTGATGAGAATGAACATCAGTAATCACTAAACGGCCCTCCCTGATTTCATCCATTTGTTAAATACCCTTGCTTATCGTATGCTTTTGGATAATGACCTTTTTTTTGTAATCATCTGTTAATTTTTTGCTTTTCTGTCTTGGTTCTTTAAGGAGAAATGTTGTATCGGTCTTGGTCACTTTCATATCCTGGTCCTCTGGGGTTGAAGCTGAGCTCTGGTAGACACAATAAATATTTGTTGAATTAAATAAGCCCATGCTAAATATTTTTGTGGGGCATATGCCTGAAACAGCACAATCACATTCTGTGAGAATTAATAATTTAATATTTTGTCCAGCTAAAGTATTTATAGCATTAGAATTGGGAAGACTTCAGTCAAGGTCAAAATTCCAATCTTTGGGAGAACAAATCATGTGACACTGTATTTATTTTAATTGTGCAAGTTTGGCTTGCCAGATTTTTTCAGTAAACCATGGCCTTGAACTGTATTAATATTATAAAGAGATGTTGACAAGATTCTTCTTAGAACTTTAACATTTTATCCTTGAAGCACTGTTGTTATTAGTGAAAAATTAAATGGACAAAAGTCATCTAGCTAGCAAATTCTTCAGGATTATGGAGAAAAAAACAATAACCTTGCAATTTAAGATATGCTGACTTGGAAATAGGTCGAAAAAGTATTCAGTGAAAGAAACTCTGAAATGCATAATTACTGGAAATTGTTTTGGGAATATACAAAATAGATACAAAATTGTTCTGACTTGTTTTTCCACTTCAGAGTAAAACTAAATTATGCTGCTTAAAAATTTTGTAAAATAAATTACTTGTTCTGTGTAATACTTAAAATACCAGATTAAAGTGTGTTCAGCAATCCATTTTTTAATTTTGAGACAAACAAAAAGGCAGTCCTAGAACAAAAATATCTTCACTAATAAATTTATGCATGGCAAGCATATGCTCTACCAGTGAAGTACATTCTGGGCCTAAATGAATTTTTTAAGATTTCTGTGTCAGGCAGCTTCTTTTAATTTCATAGTCATATCCTCTTTGGAAATAGAGGAAAATTATATCCTCTTTGGAAAACCAATTAATGTGTCCATTCATTTATTAATCCACCCATTTGTTCATTCAAATAATTTATTCAAAAATATTTACTGAAGTGTAGTAGGCACTAGAGGTTTAGTGATGGATAAAGTAACATTCGTATACTTTTGCATTTTACAGTCAACGAAAGATACGGAGTAGCTATAATGCAATGTGGTAAAATTATATGATGGAGAAAATAGACTGTACTATGGGAAGACAATCCAGACTTGAGAATTTAAATGTGGTTTTTGCAGAAAGTAAGATCTAAACTAGAACCTGAAGGATAAGTAGGAATTTTTTTCTTTAATGAAAAATCCTCAGCTACATTTAAGGACTAACAGAAAAAAGAAGATTGAACTTCAGTGATAACTGATTTCCCAAGAACCCATGTAGAAGTGGGAGGTGAAAGTTAAAACACGAATGAGAAGTTTAATTTAGATAACGAGAAGGATGCCACTTCCATTGCAGTAGGAGGAAGGGAAGGGAGGAAACAGATTATATACGTTTCAGTGGCAAGCAGTCGTAGGGGTTCTTGCCTGATGTCTTATATTTGCTCTGTGAAGTACAAAATGGTGTTATCTTCCGAGAGCGACATGTAGAAATGGGTGGAGTAATCCTTACGGAGAGGTGGAGAAGAGTGGATTTTTCAGTCACTGTAAAGAAAACTAGAAAAACCATGACATTTTAAAATTTGCTCATGTTTTTGTATTTACAAGGTTAAATAGGTGCTTTTACATAATAAAATTAATTCTTAACTTGCTCTTGAGATGTAGTATTTTTATATGGTCACAACATTTGCTGTTCTAATTTATAATTTTTGTGTTGTCCCTTTTCCTCGATATAACCTTAGTAATCTGATCTAGTTAGGACCTTTTTACCTATGATGTAATATGTAACTTAAAGAAATGCATCACGCTTACAATACAGGTCATATTTTGGGGTTTTTTTTGTTTAAACTTGAAAGGCAAGTTTTAACTGGAGAATATTACATCTCGCTGATCTCCTGTAATTGTGTGCCAAACACTGAGAATTTGAGTAACTTTGTTTTCTGTAAATGCTCTTGTATTAGAGAAGGATGTGCTTTTAAAAAAGTCAAGCAAGCTCTATCTGTGTCATTATCTATCTGGCATTAAACAAAATGCCTAGTCATTTGCATCCTAAACAAGATTTTCTAGAGATATTTTTTTCTTTTCCCTCTTCTTTAAGATTTTGCCTCTTTATCTTTGATGTACTCATACATTATATAATTGCAAAAGCAAAATCTGTGTTTTCTTTTTGTATTTAATAAATTGCCTTTAACCAATTTAATATTTAAATGTCATCAAGTGCTACTTTCTCCTTTTGATAAGGATATCTATTTATATCCTTGATTGATAGCAAATGAATAGATACTAATTTTGTTGATTTTGTTGAGATATGTATATTATTCCTTTATTGATCGATTGATTCTGTAAATATTTTGTTTCTTTTTTTTTGTGCTGGGAATTGAACTCAGGGCCTTGTGCTTGCAAAGCAAGCACTCTAATCACTGAGCTAAACCCCCAGCCCCTAAATATTGATTTTGTTAAAATATTTGGATTATCCCTTTCCCAGAAAGGGATGTAATAGATGATTCAAACTAGTCGTAGCAATTCAAAATGAATTTTTCTAGCTGACTTCATATGAGGTCAGCAAGGCTTTCATAGGTTAGATATAGTTTGAGCTAGATCCAATCTATTTAAATTATTTTTACTCAAATAGGATCATCTAAACCCTTTCTAGCCATAATAAATGTATTTTTAGTGATCTTAAAATGGTATACGATTTGTAATTCTGCATATACATAGAAGATTTGGAAAGGTTTTGTGATATGTACTGTAATTAAACTTCATTATGTAATAATAGGAAAATAATAGGCAACTTTTGGACTAGGTTTGTGGTACACAGAGAAAAGTGCTACCTGAACTTTACTGCTTTTCTAGATTCAGTCTTTGTTGTTGCGTGGCCTTCTCCAGAGTGCTTCTGATCCAAATAAATGGATCACAGCAGAATTTTGTGTCCCCATAGTAAACAACCACTCTTAGTAATCTTTTGGTCCAGTAGTATGCAGATGCACTATCACATGTGCCTTCCCTCTGATGTCAGTCCCGTTGATTGCCTGATCATCGTAAATGTCAGGTAGAGTTGGAGTCAGGGTTTTTTAAATCATATGATCTGTTTTACCATTTTAAAGCTAAGACATCTTATTTGGAGAGAAGGTTAAAACCTATACTTCATACTTTGATCCAGTATTCTAAATTCTATGAGTCAAAGGTACAAATATTAGATGCTATTGTGAATTAGTTAACTATCAAAATACCACACATTATCTTAACCAATTGGTTAAATCTACAATTTATTCTGAATTATAATAGTCATTTTAAAATTTATATGAAACTGTAGGCAAGGTGGCACACTTTTCAAGGTTCTTTCTATTTGCTGGTAAATTAGAAGAGAGCAGTACTTTATATTTTTGGTCCTAAACCCACACTCTTTGCCCAGCTGAATTTGGGAAAAGCTATAGACTGGGTTGAACGTTATCTTTAGTAGAGTGATGAAATGCAGAAGGTGATTAAGAGTAGGAAAGGTTTATTGGGAAATTGGAATAGCTCCTGAGAGACCAGGACAGGTTCCAAGTGGATTGCTGCCGAGGTCATCTCTCTGAGAGTGTTTTGTAGGGCAAAATCAGAAAGTGAGTCAAAATATAATCAATCAATAAGATTATAAGTATAGCTGCCTAGTTAATATTGATCCAGTAGGGAAATGGGGCACAAAGCAAGGGTATATAGATGACATCATTAACCTTGGTTCACAATCTATAGTCTTAGTCTTGTGTTTAATCTTAGTAGTCTTAGTCTTAGTTTTAGTGGATGAGAGAGGATGGTCCACCCCAGTGAAGTAATGGTCTCTTTCTATGGGAAATCTCAAAAAAGTGGTACCAATATACTCTCAATATAACCTCAAGCTTCATCCATTAGGGAAGTATGTGAATCTGGCCATTTTGACTTTAATCTCAAGGTCTTGCCTTCTCCAGATGTACCTTCAGCCACAGTTTTAATGAGTTCTCATCTTGTCTACTTGAATGTTGAAGTTCTTTCTGCCATGGTTTGGAGTGGTGAGGAAAATTGTGAGTCATGTATCAAAGTCTCCTTTAGTAAGTGAGTAGGACTGTGTACAGGTTGCTGCTGGCCGGGTGGCTACTTCTATAATCAGTGCCTATCTACCTTCAGTGCCATCAGTGGCTCAACTTATTTATCAAATATGAATGTCCAGAATGAGCAGTACAGAATGAGCAGAATGCTTTCGTCAACATCACTTACCAAAAATTTGGTTGGTAAAAGACAGAACAGGTTTGTTCAGTTCCACGAGTACACCGAATTCCTGGGAATATAGTTTGAGTGACGTTCTAATGGTGAAAGGAGATTGTTTAAAAAGAAAATATTCAATTTTTGGCCACATAAAATCCTTGGAGGGTTTGTTTTTTCTTTTTAATTCATTGAATACATAGCATTCCAGAACATTTTCTTTTCTGTGGGATGTAGTCATCTCCCAAAAAATGAATACCAGAGTATCTGATTATATGTTTTCATTTTCTGCTCGCTGCTTGTCAAGATAGTTATCTCCAAGACCTATGACCAACTTAACATACAAGATAATATTCAAATATAGTTGTGTTAGGATAAGTCAGTATGTCATAGCAAGTAGACCATCAAATTTCACTGGTTTGATAGCAGACTTCTCCATGTGGCAGTTTTCTGTGTGGTTATTCAGGAACTAATAGTAACTTTTTCAACTTTAATAAGTGGTTTTCAAAATTAGCCAGGGTGTCAGTATCCCAGTTAGCTAAAAGGAAAGATTGAGAAAGACGGAAGGACATAAATGAGAATATTTATGACCAGGCTTGGAAATGTCTGCATCACTTCCATTTATAAGCTGTTTTCTAAACTTGGTCATATTGCTACATCTAAGTGCAAGAGATACTGAGAAATGTACTCTAGCTTTTTCCTAGAAAGAAGAGAAAAAGGGGTTTGACAGGCAGTTAGTATATTCTTCCATAATGATGTACCACCTCAAAATGAAAAATTTCTCCAACTTTTCCTGCAGTATGCAGGGACAGTATTTACTCCCTTATCCCTCCAAGTATCACTTATCTATTCTCTTTGTATAACTCTGAGGGTAGAACATCCATCAAACTGTGGAGTTAGTATGAGCATTTATTCCATTTTAAACACATTTAGAATGATTTTTTTCTTCTAAATTGCTGTAAGTTTTATGAGACAACTTTCTACATTGTATTAAACATCAGAAATACTTATTTCCCCTACTAGACCAACTTTTTGAAATATTTGTTTTTGGCTTACCAACTTGCATACACATTTCAATAAACCCTTGAATTAATAATTAATGTAGTTTACCAACTACTTCAAACATCATACAGTTGACTTTTAAATTCTCATTTTAAGAACTGTTAACTTCCTGAGTCTAAATAAGAACTTTAACCAGTAGAAGTGTGTATATTGCATAAACCAATATGTAGACTTTATATTTTTGTCAGGTAGTCCTCAATAATCTCTGTCTACAAAAACAAATCCTATTGCTTTGACAATACTTGAAGTAAATCTGCTTCCTACCTTGAGCCTTGCAGTTTCTATATGGTAGAAATTCACTAACCTTAGTCTTTTGCAAAACCACCGGCACTTTGAATCTCTGTAATTCCGTGTAATCTGCTAGAAATCTATGAGCCTTCGTGATTCCTTGCAAACACTACACTGTTGTGTATTTGGGGATAGAGAAGAATTTAATCAATTTCTTTGAACATCAGCCTTTTTCTCTTATAGGTAGCTATGAATATTTCAACCTGGAAATATTTCAGACTTTTTCTTAAGTAATGGAATTGAATCTCCATACAATATTTTTCAAGTGTAAAACCTTGAGATTTAAGTTAGATACTTACATATTAATCACGCCTTTAAAAATATTTGTTTCTCAAGTGATAGAGGATGTATAAAGTTCGTGCGAGTGCTCTACTAATGTCTACCGCAGCAACAATGACAAAGACACTCGCTCTTTTAAGGACATCATTACTTCGTCTCTGAAATGTCTTAGGATTTGAATCTGTAAGGTCTGTTTCAGATACACAATTTTTAAATTTTAAAATCATATTTGGTTACTACTAGTAGTTGCTTTAATCTTGTCCCCATCCCCTAATTCTCTCTGAACTTCATTTTAAATTCTATTTTATAAACTGTTAGTTTTATAAATTTTGACCGAGATAATATATTTTTGACTTTCATTCCTTTGTTAAATTGCAAGTGACTGTTTAGTTCTTCCAGGATATGTAAGCCAGTGTCATGGAAGTAAACTCTCAAAACTAAGTACTATATGGTTTTTAAAACTTGCTCATTTTTTCACTTTCTACAATGAAAAATTGAATACTTTAAAAAATTTATAACTTTTAATCATTCTTGCCTTTTTCTCATATTCTTTTATAAATGATTTTTGCCAAATTAAAAAAATGAAAGATTGTACACACATATTCTACCATTTAAGAATTAACAATAGCTAATATTTTGACAAATTTATTCTTAGTCTTTTTCAGAGATACATGTCACATAAGTGCGCTGTATTTTTAAGAACACTTTTTAAAAATTTCCTTAAATTTTATTTTAATGGTACATTTTAGATATACATAGTGATAACATTCATCATAGGGAACTTGTAACTGTACATGGACTATCTTGCTGCTGCTTTTTTTCCCATTGTCTTCCCCTCCCTTCAACCCCTCCTCCCTCTTACCCCTCCTCCCTCCTTATTTACAAAAGCTTTGTTTCCAATTTTTTCCTTCTATTCTTTCTTCTCTTGTTTCTCCCTCCCTTGTTCTCCTCCCTCTCCCTTGTTCTGCTTCCCATTTGAAAAATGTCTTCCCTTTCCCAATATAATACGTTTTAGTCCTTATTTTCATTTTCTGTTTCTCACACCAGAGAAACAGTGCTATATTTAAACATGTGTGTCCGGTTTATTTATTTTAGGAGTATGGTCTCAAGATGCAGCCATTTACCTAGAAATATCTAAAGCTTATTATTCTTTATGGCAGAGTAGTACTCCACTGTATTAAAAAAATAACCCATTCTCTTTATCCATTCATCAGTTGATGGACATTTGGGCTGTTTCCAGGATTTAGTTATTACCAGCTGTGCCACTATAAACATGAGTGTGCATGTATTGCTGTGGTATGATGTTTTTAATTCTTTGGGAAGATCCCAAGAAGAGGGATAGCTGGGTCAAATGGAACCTCTAGTCCTAGTTTTTTGAGGAATCTCCACGCTGATTTCTGTAGTGCTTGCATCAGTCTACATTCCCATCAACAGCAGAGAAATGTTCCTTTTTCCCCCACAGCCCCTCCAGCATTTGTTATTGGCTGATTTGTTGATAATAGCTATTCTTTCTGGAGTGAGGTGGAATCTCAGGGTTGTTTTAATTTGCATCTCTCGAATGACCAGTGATGTTGAACATTTTTTCATGTTTATTTGCTGTTTCTATTTCTTCATCTGAGAAGTGTCTGTTCATTTGAGCTGCCCATTTTTGAATTGGGTCTTTGAATTTCAGGGTTCTAATTTTTTTGAGTTCTTTATATATTTGAGATATCAGTCCTTTGTCAGAGGAATAGCTGGCAAAAATTTTTCCCACTCTGTGGGTTGTCTCTTTGCTCTTTGGTGGTTTCTTTTGCTGTGCAAAAGCTTTCTAGTAAGATTAGATCCCAACTGTTGATTCTTTGTGATACTTCCTGGTCAATTGGGGTTTTGTGTATAAAGTCTTTGCCTACACCTATGTCTTCAAGAGTTCTTCCAATTCTATCTTCCAGCAGATTTAGTTTTCTATTTTAATATTTAGATCTTTGATCCACTTTGATTTTACCTTAGTGCATGGGGAAAGATACAGATCTAGTTTCAATCTTCGGAATATGGAGTGCCATTTTTTCCAGCACCATTTAGTAAAGAGGCTATCTTTCTTCCAGTGAGGCTGTTTGGCCCCTTTGTCAAAGATAAGGTGACTCAGAGTGTTTGGACTCATTTCTGAATCTTCTAATGTGTTCTGTTGGTCCTCGGGTCTGCTTTTTTGCCAGTACCATGCTGTTTTTATTGCAGTAACTTTGTAATATAATTTTAGGTCAGCGATTTTGATGGCCTATGCTTTGCTTTTGTTGCCCAGAATTTTCTATTCTATGTTTCTTTTGCTATTCTACGTTTCTTCTGGTTCCAAATGAATTTTAGGATTGTTTTCTCTAATTTTGTGAGGTATGCTATTGTTATTTTGATTGAGATTGCATTAAATCTGTATAACAATTTTGAGAGTATGGCCATTTTCACTGTATTGGTTCTTCCTACCCAAGTGCAAGGGATATCTTTCCATTTTCTGATATCTTCCTACTTTTGAAGAACATAATATTTAATGGTTTCCTTTCTTAAAAAATAGGCTAATTTTTAGAGTTTTACATTCATAGCAAAACAGAATAGAAAATGCAAGGGTTTCCATTTGCACCCTTCATATGCAGTGCAATCTGTCCCCATTATCTGCACAAGAATGTACATTTGTTACAGTTGATAGACCTACAGTAACATATCATTATTCCTCAAATGTGTGCTAGACCTACAGTAACAGATAATCATTCCTCAAATATATGTAGGATAGATGCACATATACATTAGACTTGACTTTTGGTGTTGCACATTCTGTGGGTTTTTGTAAATGTTTAATGATACATGTTCACCAATTTACAGAATTATTAACTATTTAAAGAGGATTAGCTATTAAAAAGGGATCACAATTTGCAAGAATGGCCTAGGGCTCAGGAAGCGTACCCTAGGAAGAAACAAATTTGGAAACCTTCTTCCTAGGTTGGACTTTGGGGCTTGGTAGTAACTAGAGCTTTTCCCCAATTGCTGGGCCAATGCTGGCAGACAGGGAAACACTGGCTGGGACTGGCAATCTGGAATCCTGCAGGGGTGCCACTGGGCCAAGGTTGGCAGGCAGGTAATCCCACAATGGAATGCAGATGTCTTAACACTGGTTGATGCGTAGACAACCTTGACCTGGCAGTAACAAGCAGGACCTTCCCCCTCCCTCACAGGAACAAGTGGCCCAAAGATTCTAGGAGTGACCTTAATTACTAGTTTTTGTTTATAAATAATTTGAAAGAGAAAGTCCATAATGAACTCTCCAAATAATCAAGTTTTTACTGTGAGTAAAATGCTGACTTGATGAGAATGACTTGGTCTACTACTTTTAAGGGTGGAATAGGTGAGTAGAAACAGGGACAGATAATTGCTTTTTGGTTGATACTATGGACTGAATGTTTGTGTCTTCCTCAACAGGGCTAGAGCATCTGTTGAAGCTCTAGTCCTCACTTTAGCTGTATTTGGAGAATGGGTCTCTAAGGAACTAATTAAGGTTAAATGAGGACATAGGATGTATGCCAGAGAGCTTCCTTCCTCCTCCTTTCCCTGCCTTCCCACTGCTCTGAGGAAAAGCCTTGGAAGGATATAGCTAGAGGGTGGCCATCTACAAACTAGGAAGAGTCTTTACCAAAAACCAACCATGTTCATACCTTGATCTCAGACTTTAAACCGCCAGAACTATGAGACATTTCTGTTGTTTGAGCTATAAAGTCGACGGTATTTTGTTATGGCAGCCAATACTGACTAATACAGTTGGGTAAATCTAGGGGAGAGGGGAGAGACTATATGTGTGTAGTGTAAACTATTAATGGTGTTACTATTCCTTTCTTTCTGTTGCAATCTATGAAAATTCGGAGTTATTATATAGCTATGCATAAATGATAGTGATTCAAGGCATTGTTAGAGATTTTGTCCTAAAGAGTCATCCATCACTCTCAAGAAATAAATTGAATTCCACATTGTATATAATCTAGATATATTGGGGCCTGGAACACTAAGAGAAAGGCAGTAGAACATAGGCTGATAGGAACCACAAGAAAATGTCAGTTTTAATAGTTATATCACCATGGACATATTTATAGAACATTCAACTTATAGTGCCAGGGAAGTACTTGATACTGTAAACTTCAGGCATGGAGCTGAGTAGCCAAAGGCTATTTCAGGACTCATGAATAGAGTGGATTCTCTTGATTAAGTGATTCTGTGGGCCAAAGGAGAGAAAGGGTTCTCAATTTTCTTTTAATCTCTGTAATTTTGGGGGGCTAGTGTTTATCCGTCCATTTTAAAGTTGAATATCTTAAAGTTAGATTATTTTTCTCAATGGTACCTAACCAGACAGTGGTGAAGCTGTCATTTGAACATAGGTCTGAAGGACTGTAAAACCTGCATACTTTTATTCCAAGTTATGCAATATGAAAAAACAACTGGATTGAGCATCACAGCCCCTAGGTCCTAGTCTCAGACTCGTTTGCTGTTGGTGTGGCCCTGATGTAGACCTGAATACATTGAGTTAGCTTTTTTCTAAACTTGGGTTAATAATAATAGTACGTTCTTGTTTTTTAAAACATAACAATATAGTATTCTAAAATTTTTCTATATCTTTATCTATTCCTGTAAAACATGAACTTTAAACCTATTTTTCTATAACTTGGCTTTCTTTTATCCAATTATCTATTTTGTGACTCTTATAATAACACCTTTAGGTCTACTGTATCTTTATTTTTTTTCCAGTACTGCGAATTGAACACAAGGCCTTCAACACTGAACTACAACCCTAGCCCTTTTTTTTTATTTTGAGGCAGAGTCTCAGTAAGTCATTAAGTTGCCCAGGCTCAGCTCAAATAGTAATGTTCCTGCCTCGGCCTCCATCTTAACAGTGTTTTCAAAGTAATTGCCTGAATATATACTTTTACACATAGTAAGTAATAGATTTCCAGTATTCCCCCTGCACTCAATATTGTCAGATTTGATTTTTCTCAATTTGAGTGTGAAAAAATAATTTATCATATTTTTCTATTTTCTTAATACTGTAAATAGTGAAGTAGAACATTTTCATTTATAATTTCTTTCCTAAAAATTGTCTATTTATATCTTTTGCCTGTTTTTGTGTTCTAAATTTTATGCTTGTTGTTTCCATTTCAGGTTCTCATAATTATAAATGATATATCCCTGAAAATGTACACACATATTCTATTATATAAATATTTCATTAAACTGTTAAAGTGTCCACATTTTAGTTTTATTGATACTTTCATGAAGACTGTTAAGTGGTCAGTTTATATGGTCTGTTTTTATTAAAGTTCACAAGTGACTTTTTTTTTTGTTACTCAGATTCTTTTTCTTATATCTATAGATATCTCTTAAAGTCTCAGCCATGATTGTGAGTTGATTAAATTCCCATTACATTTCTCTAGCTGTTGTTGAAATAATATTATTTAAGTTGTTTAGTTCATGCATATAATATATTGGTGAGTTTTTCATGCTCCCATTTATTGATTTTTTTGACCTTTAATTTTATGTATTTTGACACATTCCTGTGTTTAACTGTGACACTTGCAAGGAACAGTTAAATGTGGCATATTTATATGGCATATGGTTTAAAAAAAAAAACAAAAAACAAAAAAAAAGCCAAGCTTGGTATTACATAACTGTAACCCTGTAACTGCAGCTCTCTGGAAAGCTGAGGCAAGTTCCAGGACAGCCTGGGCAATTTACTGACTTAGCAAGGCCCTATCTCAAAAATTAAAAAAGGGCTAGAGATGTAGCTTGGTGCAAAGGTCCTGGGTTAAGTTCTAGTACTATAGGAAACAAAAACAAAAATAAAACACAGTAAGAGAGTTCCTTTTTTGGGGGGATGGGTGCTAAGGATTGAACTAAGGACCTTGTATAACTGTCTAAGGACATATCACTGAGCTATATCCTTAGCCCAATTGTTGCTTTTTTTTAAATGAGAGAATTACTTAATACTATCATATATATTGTGGTTGAGAACATATTTGCTATATTACATGAATGTGTTTTTTCTTTAATCGTCTGACATTAGATTGGGCTTGTTTCCTCATATTTTCTAATCCTCTACAGGTTTGAAAGTTAGACATCCTATTTCTAATCTTCAGTTGTTTGCTTACACATAAATTTAAATAGTTTTTAATATATACATCTGAAAAATTAGAGTAAATCAGTGTCAGAAAATTTCACATTCCAGAAAACACAAATCACTGAACATGATTTACTATTTTGCCATTCCCACCCACCTTTTTCTGAAGTCAACAACAGTAAAGTATTCATACCAGACAGTTATTGAAGTTTTTGTTGTTGTTGTTGTTGTTGTTTTTCTGTGCTGGGGATTGAATCCAGGTCCTCACACATGCTAGGCAAGCACTCTACCACTGAAGTATACCCCTATCCCCCATTATTAAGTTTTACTATTATGTTTTCATTTTAAAGGAATTATTATTTAACAATTATATTAAACTTTGCAACCACATTCATTTATTCATTTATTCAGCAAATGTTTGATAGCCTGTTATAAGCCAGAAAATCTTCTAGGTACTGGGGAACCTAGTATAACAAGTAAACAATTCCTTCCTTCACAGAATTTAAATTGTGGAAGACTAGAGATATAAATTCTGGATTCATCAATATATTTAGAATATTTAAAAGCCAGATGAATTTATCAGGAGAGTAATATAGATTTAAAGGGCTAGTCCTAGGGTACTATGTAGATGAGAAATGTCAGCAAAAGTTCCAAAAAGGAACTGCCAAAGAAGTAGGAGGAAAGTCAGGAGGGCAGTCTTGAAAACTGAGAAAACAAGTTATTTCAAGAAAAAGAGAATTACAATTGTGTCAAATGTGTAAAATGAAATCTAATATTGACCTTGGATTAAGCAACAAGGAGGTCATTGATCACCTTGACAAGAAGTTTTAGTAGACGGTAAAACCCATCAAAGTAAATTAAGAAAAAAAAAACAAGAAGTGAGAAGAAATTGGTGACAGGAAATGTAGATAGCTGTCTCCTGTAGCCTTGTCTTAAAGGGTAGGAAAGAAATGGCAGGGAGAAAGAGAGGGATAGCTAAATGGAGAAGCAGGACAGGGAACTTCCTAAAATGAAAAGTACAGCAATATGCTTATGCTTGAAGAGAAGTGTTCCATAGAGGAGGAAAAACTAGCTTTCAGGGCAGAGGCGTTTCATATTGCTCAAGGAGAGTCCTTAAATAGGTAAGAGAAGATGAGCTCTAAATGATAAACCACAGTGCACGACTGCCTACACTCCCTTTTATCATGTTCTTATCAAAATACTGAGATAATATATGTAGAAGTACTTTGTACGTTTGTAAGGAAACCTATAAATTTAAACTTAACAAGTAGAGACTTTAAAAATTATAAATGGTCAGCTGCTTTATCCAGCAATGTTTGTTCATTTATCTGATCCCTGCCAGGAATATACTATTGGCTTGTCTTCAGCTGTGTATATTTCCACATAGGCTCGTTTGCTAAGCCTCAGAACATTTCATCTAGAGTACTTTGGGATTTTCCAATACTGGGAAATGTTTAACCTTTAGATCACCCAACAAGAAAATGTTAACTTCTTTTATCTTCTTAGACTCTTTTAAGTAAGCCCCTAACCATATAAGAAAGCCAAATGTAATGCTCCCATGAGAAACTTTAAGTACTTGAATACAATATCATGTATATCCTCTAAGAATCTTAAATGTTAACTTAAAAGATTATTTGTGTTTCAGTGTTTTATAGAAATGTACCCGATGTTCAATTTCTTACATAGAATTGAATACTTTTCTATTTGTTTTATATCTTTTTTATTAGTATATACATATTGAACCATATTGAATATGTATAATGTACAGAGTAATGGGTTTCATTTGTGCATGTAATACACTTTGATCATTCTCAGCTCCCACATTGAATATGTCTTACAGATCTCTATTTTTAAAACTTAGTACTGATTTGATTTAATATAAAACAAATAAAGATGAGTATAATTTGGGTTAATACAAATGATTCTTATTTTTCTTCTTTGATTCTTCATTCGCATTTCTCTGTTTTTTGGTTTCTAAAAGCCAGTGCATTATACAGTGCTTGATAATTTTTTCAAGTTACCTTTTTATGATGTTATCAGCTTGTAGGCATCAATTTCTCTAATTGTCCAGTAGTGAATCCGTTATCTGGCATTTAATCTTGCCTCCCTGGGAAAGCCAGACCTTACCGCAGCATAAATTTTCGAATCACTGACCTGAAGTAACCTGAGACTGTGTCTTGGCAATGAACCTTTACTTTCTGTTGTTCATAGGAAGGATAATGATGTACTGTGTTGCCTGAAGGCTGTAGTTTTACTCTTTAAGAAGTAACATCTAAGTACTAGTTGCAAAGGTCTGCATTTGGAAATTCCAGTAAGATAATTGCATTGACATAGTATTTTGACTTCTTTTGGAAAGATGAAGCAATTTAAAAATTCAAGTTTTATTATTTCTATCAGTTCTTAATCTTCTCATCTTTGTTCTGAAACCATGACATAGAGGATTTACACAGTTATCTAAAAACGACTATTACTTATTTTTGTGAATAAATTATGTAAGGTATTTAACAAGGGTGTTTGACATTTTTATTTCCACATAAATTCTCCATTTTTATAAATAGGAAAACTGAGATGAAAGACCTAGAACATATTTTCTCAATAAAATAGAAAAGAGCTTTCCAGAGATAGCAGATCCCCTAAGCATTTTTAGCAAACATGTAAAAAATATCAAGCTGTTCCCATAAAGTAATTTCCTACAAGATATAAGATGCAACTTCCTAGAAGGAGTAATATCAAAAGGCAATCTTAAATTCTTTTCTAGATCTACAGTTCTATGATTTTATCTTTCTATTGTGTGGCTTTGCATGTCTAGATAATTAATGTGCCAGCTTTGAGGTTTGTGCTTGGGTGATTTTCAAGAGGAAGTTTATAATATTTTTCTGTTGTTAAAAATTACAATTCTCCAACAAAATTTGCTGCATTTAAAAATACAATAGTGCTGGCTTGTTATGGCTTGTATCTGAATGTCCCCCCAAAGCCTCATACAGTCATAGGTGGGCCTTTTACAGAGGTGACTGGGTCTAGAGTATTGATTGATTCATGGTGCAGTGCTAGGATTAAGAATGCTGGGATTAAGGGTGTGTGATTATTGATTTAGTTCATTGATTGGTTTGGCAACCATCCTAAACTGGGTAGCCTAGATAGAATATAAAATGGGTAGAAAGAAGCTATTATTGTTGCTTGAGGCTTGTGGCTTGCTTTTGCTGTCTTCTGTCTGCTGTGAGCTGTTTCTCCTCTGCGATGCCCCTCTGCCATGCTATCCTGCCTTCAGGACTGAGGTGATACCCTTCCATAGAGACCAGATAAGAGATAGCCTTGGGAGATAGGCTTAGAGAGGGTGAGAGCTAAATAGGGATCTACTGGGATCCCCTGGGAGGCCTGAGCTCAGACCAGGAAGATTTTAGGACCTGTTGTGTGAGGCCAGTCTTGGTGGGAGTAAGCATCTGAGGGAGTGGTCCTGAAGAAGGAGGCATTTAGTCCAGTGGTATGTTTGAGCTCTGGCACTGCCACCAACATCCAGCAGAAATTGGTGCCCTGAATTACTGTAAGTCAAAGTGGGGAGCCCAAATGTCTTCTCCAAAATCAGTCTTCTTTGTTTCAGCAAAGGGCTATTCTTGAGTGATTTCTAGGGTTTGTCAATATGTACTTGACATTTGATGGCATCGTTCACTGTATTTACTACCATAGACAAGGTATGTTGTATTTAGGGGGTTTGGGAGTTTTTGGAAGCATCATTTTGTTGCCTTTTCATGTTTCAGGGTTTTGGGGTGTTTTTTTTTCCTGGGGTTTGTAAACTCTTTTGCCAAGTCCTCCATCATTTGGGAGCAAGTCACAGTACTGTTTATAACCCCACCACTGGCCAGACAATCCAGATATTGGCATAGAAAGGCAGTCAATTGCCAGCCACTACAACTATAAACTGCTAGGAATCACCTATAAAGCAAAACCTATCAGAATTATAACAGATTTCTCAACACAAATCTTAAAAAGCAAGGAGAACATGGAATGAAGTGTTTCAACCTCATAATGAAAATAACTTCCAACACAGAGTGTTATATCCTGCAAAATTATCTTTCAAAATTGAAGAAGTAAGATACTTCCATGATAAAGAAAACCTAAGGAAATTCATGACCACCAAATCAAACCTCCAAAACATTCTCAAGGACATCCTAGAAGAAGACAATCTAACAATGCCAAAAGATCCAATAAAATGAATACATCAGGTAGAGCTAGCAATTAAGTAGATGAGAAAGCAAAACAGCAACAGGAAATTAATACAATGACAGGACTAAGTCAATACCTGTCAGTTGTGACTATCAATGTAAGTGGACTCAACTCAGCAATCAAAAGACATGTTAGCAGAAAAGATCAAGAAACAAAATCCATCCTGTGTACAAGAAACACATGTAATACAAAGAGAAATTGATAGACTAAAAATCAAAGGATGGAAAACAATAATCCATATAATGGAACCCACAAAACAAGCAGGAGTAGCTATCAAACAGTGGATTTCAAGTGAAAGCTGATGAAAAGAGGAAGAGAAGGACATTATATATTGTTATCGGAACTACTCAACAGGAAAAGATAACAATCACAAACATATTCACCAAACTGTGATGCATCCAACTTTATAAATCAAACTCTAATGGACATAAAAGATCAAATAAGCACTAACACAGTTATAGTGGGGAATCTTAGTGCCCCACTATCACAAACAGACAAATCAACTAAACAAAAAAATCAGTAAAGAAATATCAAGAGTTGAACCAAACCTTCAAAAAATGGACTTAATGAATAACAAAGTGTTCCACCCAGCAACAGAATACACATTCTTTTCTGCCACATTACTTTCTCCAAAATAGACCACATCCTAGTTAATAAAACATGCCTAAGTTGATGCAAAAGAATCTAAATTTTACTCTGCATATTATCAGATCACAGTACAATGAGAATAGAAATCAGTAACAAAAGAAACTACAGAAATTATGTAAATGTATGGAAACTAAACAATTCTTGAGTAATCAGTGGATTACAGAAGAAATTAAGAAAGAAATGACAGTTCCTAGAATTAATTGATAATACCAATACAACATAGCAGAACTTATGGGACACAATGAAAGCAGTCCTACGTGGGAAGCTTATAGTGGTGACTGCCCACATCAGAAAAACAGAATGAGACCAAATAAATAACCTAATGATGGCGCTCAAGGTCTTAGAAAAAAAGCAACAATCCAAACCCAGAGCTTGAACAAGGTAGGATATTAATTATATAAAGACTAGAACAGATATTAAGTGGAGACAAAAAGAATGAAGAGTTGATTCTTTAAAAGAATAAATCAAATAGTTACATCCTTAGCCAATCTTCCTCAAAAAAGAAAGAACCAATATTCACAGCAGACACTGCCAAAATCCGGAAAATTATTAGCAACTACTTTGTATACATACATGGTATGCCAAACAGTTGGAGAGCCCAGAAGAAATGGGGCAATTCCTAGATACATCTGAATTGCTAAAAATGAGCCAAGAAGATTTAGTCTTGAACAGTCCAATAACAGGCAGAAATAGAAGCAGAAAACAAAACAACAACAACAACAAAAAACCCCATAATATCAAAACAAAACCTACCAAATAAAAGTCATAGCCAAATTCTACAAGAACTTCAGGGAATATCTAACACCAGTACTCTTCAAACTTTTTAATGAAATTGAGAGGGAAGGAGTACTTCCCAAATCATTCTTGGAAGTTAACATTATCCAGATCCCCAAATCAGACCAAGATCCAACCAAAAAAGAGAAGTATAGGGCAGTTTTTCTAATGAACATAGAAGTAGAAATCCTTAACAAGATACTGGCAAATAGAATGTGACAAATCATCAAAAAGATCATACACCATGACCAAGTAAGCTTCATCCCAGGGGTGCAAGGATGGCTCAACATGTGCAAATCAGTAAATGTAATTCATCCCATAAATAGAAGCAAGGACAAAAATCACATCTCAATAGATGCAGAAAAAGCCTTTGGCAAAATCCAGTTATCTATTCATGATTAAAAAAAAAACCCTGAAGTAAATAGGTATAGAAGGTATTTATCTCAACATGATAAAAAGCCATTTGTGATCAGTGTACTGCCATCATCATATTAAATGGAGAAAGCTGAAAACTTCCCCTCTAAAATCAGGAACAAGACAAAGATGTATGTTATCATCACTCCTGCTCAGCATAGTCCTTGAAACATTAGCCAGAGCAATCAGGCAAGAAAAAGAAAACAGCTGTAAAATAGGATAAGGAAAAGTCAAGATACTATATCATTATTTGCAGATGACATGATCCTTTACCTAGGAAACCCCCCAAAAAAACTCCACAAAAGACTCCTAGAATTGATAACCAAATTCAGCAGTGTAGTAGGATACAAAATAAACACATAAAACCAATAACATTCCTAAACACTAATAATGAACTTAATGAAAAATGAATTAGGAAAACAATACCATTTACAATAACATAAAAAAACCTTAGGTATTAACCTAACTGAGGAAGCAAAAGACCTCTACAATGAGAATTATATCATACTGAAAAATAAAAATGAGAAGGACATCAGAAAGTGGAAAAATATCTCCTATTCCTGGATAGGCAGAAGCAACATAATCAAAGTGGCTATACTCTGAAAACTGATACACAGATTTAATGCAATCCCAATCAGAATACCAACATCATTTCTCACAGAGCTGGGGAAGATAGTCCTAAAATTTATATGGAATCAGAAGACACTCAGAATAGTAAAAGCAATTCTGAGTAACAAAAGCAAAGCAGGTAGCATCACAATCCCAGACTCAAAGTTATACTATAAAGCAACAGTGATTGAAACAGTATGGTACTAGCACAAAAACAGGCCTGTGGGTCAATGAAACAGAATAGAGGATGCAGAAATAACCCCACCCATACCATCTGATCTTTGAAAAAAGGGCCAAAATAGCCTTTTTAACAAAGTGCGAGAAAAACTGGCAATACCCATGTGGAAGATTGAATCTAGACCTGCATTTCTCACCATGTACTTACTGAAATCAAAATGGATCAGAGAGATAACTATTACAACAGAAACACTTAATTGCTGGAAAATAGGCATAAAGGCCAGGACTTTATGAACAGAACCCCAGTGGCACAAGAAATAACATTACAAATCAACAGATGGGATTATATCAAATTAAAAAGCATCTACACAGAAAAATAACCAACAGAGTGACGAGACAACCTACAGAATGGGAAAAAAATTTTCCCCAATTATTTCTCAGAAGGAGGACTAATATCTAAAATATATGAAGAATTTAAAAAACTAGACTCCCCAAAATAAAAGAAAAATCAAAAAATGGGCAGCTGAACTGAACATATTTGTGAAAAACACAAATGGCCAATAAATACATTTTTTAAAATGTTCTACATCTTTGGCAGTTATAGAAATGCAAATCAAAACAACACTGAGATTCTATCTTACTCTAGAAAGAATGGCTATTATCAAGAAATTAAATAGTAACAAATGCTGGCAAGGCTGTGGGGAAATGGTACCCTTCTACATTATATGTAGGAATGTAAACTAGTACAACCAGTATGGAAATAAGTATGAAGATTCCTCTAAAAATAGAAATTCCCTTTGACCTAGATATTCTCCTTTATATGTCTCCTGAGTTAAAGATATATTATAATGCATCCACATACATACCCATTTTTAGCAGCACAACTCACAATAGCTGAATTGTGGATGTAGTCTATAAGTCCATCAACAGATGAAGGTACAAAAAAAATGTGGTATTTAGGCACAATAGAGTACTGCTCTACTGTAAAGAAGGATAAATTTGAGTCATTTGTAGGAAAATGGATGCACCTTGTAACTAAATGTTAAGTGAAATAAATCAGACACACAAGCTTAAATATCATATGGTCTGTCTTATATGAGAAGCCCAAGTATAAAGAGCAAAATAATAGATAATAAGACACAGGGAGAGAGATCTCTAAGGGGACCATGAGATGGACAGAGGAGAGGGAGAGGGGAAGGAAAGGGATGTAAAAATAATTTAAGATGTGTAATGTACACATACCAACTCCCAATGATGAATGCAATCATTATGTACTGCAAACGTGTAATAATAAAAATAAAACTTAAAAAAGTTTAAATCCTGTTAGATATGATGAAAATTTATAAACAGAACTATCATTTAATACAGTAATCCCATTACTGGGTATATCCAAAGGAAATAAAATCAGTATATTGTAGAGTTATCTGCATCCCCATATTTATTGCAGCACTATTCAGAATAGCCAAGAAATAGTAACAGCCTATTGTCCAACAACTGACATGTGGATAAAGAAAATTTGGAAATTCTTTGTTATTCAGCCAGAATGAAATTTTGTCATTTACAGTGACATGAGTGAAACTGGAGATCATTATGTTAAGTGAAGTAAGCCACACACATGGAAATAAGTACATGATCTCACTCATATGAAATCTAAAAAAATTGATCTCGTAAATAATCAACTAGTGATCACAAGAGCCTTGGAAGTTTAATGCAAAGGGAGAGATGGAAAGAAGATTGTAGGTATAGGGGTGTAGTTGAATAGTAGGAGTAACATCTTTTATTCTGTAGCACAGTAAGATAAGTTTGATTGACAGTGGTTAATTGGATAATTAAAAATAGCTTGCAGAAATGTTGAATGTTTCAAACACAACCAATAAATATCTAAGGTGATAAATATGCCGGTTACTGCAATCTGATCATTATGCATTGTATCCATTTATTTAAATGTCACATTTTACCCAACAAGTATTTATAATTACATGGTGTCAATGAAAAATAAAAATATATTTTAAGATATAGATACTTGTAAGTTATAAGTAATACCTTTGTCACTAATGCTTAGGATTCTCTTTTATCTCAGCTTAAAAGCTTAGTTTCAAATCAGACACCTTTCTTCTGGTTGTCCTTGCCAACACAAACCTTTCTTCTGGTGGTCCACTTGACCAAGACTCAGTATTCTTTAGAGTGCTTGCTACCCAGTGGCCAATTACCTTTTTATACACAATCATTAATTTAGTCATATAGTAAACATCCATCCTAGCCTTTTATACATACCAGACACTAAGTTAATCACTGGAGGTCTAAAAATAAAGACTTACTTCTCTTCTTAAGGAATCTATGATTGACAGAGACAGATAGTAAACAAATTGCCACCCAATGTGAGTGAGAGAAAGTAATACGAATGATGTAATAGTGATTTATAAAGGAAAATAACTAGGATTTATTCATAGTACAATGTTGACTCTCAGAGAAGCCCTGTTTTCAAAGTTTAAGCTATGTTATAACAAGAAATGTGATTAATAAGAGTTGATTCAGAGCATTAGATTATACAGTAGAGAAGAAACAATAGCAGTTTTTCTGGCAGGTGACCCTCCTGAGAGTCTGAGAATAACCTTCCATCTGATAGCAAACAAAGATTCATCTCCTTGACAATATCTGGAAACACTGGGGATCACCTTCATGTTACTGCAACTGGCCATAGCTCAGAGACCACCACTGAACTTCCCAGAGCCCACCCCAAAATACATGGAAATTGTTCTCATTTTTATTGACTGGGTAGGCCTAAGTTACAGTTAATATTAGCTTAATATCATGACGTTCTAGCAGTAAATAAACACTGAATGTGTTGGTAATTAGCAGAGCTCTATAGCAGACAGAGTCTGAAAACAAGCATTAAGAAGACCCAGTACCCAACAACTAATGAATGGCTAAAAAAGATGTGGTTTTCCTATACAATGGAGTATTACTCTGCTATAAAAAGGATAAACTCGAGATATTTATAGATAAATGGATGCACCTTGAGAACATACTCTTAAGTGAAATAAATCAGACACACATGAGTACATATGGAATTGTTTCTCTGATATGAGAAACTATAAGTGTAAATAAGGACAAAAAGGTATAATAGATACTATGTAAAAGAAAGCTAATATTCAATAGGGAGGAGGATTATAAAGGGAGGAGGGAGAAAAGAAGGAAAGGAAAAGGGAAAAAGGGGAAAAATGGAAAAATGTAGATAAAGCTACTGTAAATAGGGAAGGGAGGGGGAGTGGAAGGGAGGGGTGGGGAAGAAGGGAGGGAACCAAAATACATCATGTACAGGTATAAATTAAGTATTATGAATGTGATCGCTATGTATATAATGTACCAATACATGTTCTTGGTAAATAAAATTGAATAATAAAAAAAAGAGAGAACCTGGTAAATAACAGCCTAACACCAAGCATTGAAGTGCATAGGAAAGCATGCACTGCAATTCCAGGGGGAAACTATTGAAGTATCAGGAAAGGGTTTCATGCATAGGTTGGCAGGAAGGAACCCAGGTACTGACAAACTGGGAAATAAGGGATGTGAGCACAGAGATGAAACTGGGAAATCAGAAGCTTGGTCCTCTTCCTAGAATAGGACAGGCAACACCCAAATCCCTGGCCCGAGAATATTTGGGTACCTACAACTTGGGACAGCATCAGTGCCAGAGACTGATATAAGAACATGAATTTAAATTACAAACAATATTATATTCAATCTCTAAGAATTTTTAGAGAAAAAAGTTTAAAATGATAAAACTATATATAACTGCCACAATATGATATGCTTCTTAATACCTAACAAAAACTTAGTTTTCAATCTTTCTGCATTTAAATTTCCTTAGTTGGTCTGTTGATAATACCAAAAATATCCACACAAAAGCAGGAATGTATGCAGAGAAGATATTTCATCTTACAATACCATTTTTAAAAAGGCATATCAGGAAAGATGGAATGTGGAAACTTTGTGTTGTATTATTTTACAGATGCACTTCTTTGACACCAAGCTAGTTCAGTTTTCAGTTCCTACTCTTCTCCTACCCTCCAGCTTCTCAGGCTGTATTTTTCTTGGTAGTAAATACAAGCACAAGGGTTTTCTCTTTAATATTTCTTAACAGTTTAAAGGTTAACACTTCTTTGACTTCTTTTCTTTTAATTTTCAGTCTGTAGAATTTAAATGAATTCTTAAATGAGTGTAATGGCACTTCACAAATAATAGCATTTTGTTACCACTTTTGAAAGACTTAATTTTTAAGTGCATAATATTGAACTGATAATGATTTTCTTTTTAGCAATTAATGTTTTACTAAGTAAATGAATGTAATTTAGGTTTTCTGACTTTCAGATTAGCTTTCCAGAGTGGCTTGCACATATATTTATTGATAATTTTTTACTCTAGTAGTGATTTTGATATGCAATGCAACATTTACTGAAAAGTAAGTATCAGTGAAAGATTCTTAGGTTAATTTTTGGTTTTAGAAATTAATTTAAAAGATAAGCTGGGTTTTGGTAAGCAAAATGTTATTTAAAGTCTTCAGCTAGTGAATACAAGTATTAACCCATTTTTTGCCATATAAGGATTATATCCCTAATCACAGCTTCATGCCAGTGTGCTTTAGGGAAACAGCTGTATTTGTTTTTAAAGGCCCAGAACATTAACATGGTACAAGATCACTGATATTTGTAGCAGTCAAGGTGACAAGAGGGTTAGTATCTGGTTTGATGTAATTTTCTATTTTCATTTATTGATGGTTGTTTCTGAGTGTTCATAATAGTAATGTTAGTAGATATAGATTTTTTTTAACCTTTGCAAAGTTCATATGCAAAGCTAAATCTTTTAAGGTCTGACTTCCTTCTGACACTATTTTAGTCCGCTGACTTACAGCTGCCCCTTAGAGATTTGCCAAAAAATCTGTCATTGCCTCCATGAATTCTTTGACTTCTGAAAGATGGAAATCATACATGGCCAATGGGAATTAATAAATAGAAAGAATTTATTGGAAGTTCCAGGAAGATGGCAGAGCAGAGAGAAGGAGAATAAGAGCCTCTCCGAGATTTGTTGTCCAGACACTGGAATAGAGCAATTTAGGGAAGAGAAGAAGGAAGGAAGTGTGTTTTCAGGTCCCAGCAGGGAGCTGAAGCAAGAGTTGAAGCCCACAGAGGAAAGCAAAAGGAGAGACCAGCCCAGAAGGAGAAGGTGACCGACGGACAGATGGCTTTCTCCCAAGCTCCCACTCATGGCTCTGGCTCACATCTCTCACAGCCTCAGCTTGCAGTCCCCAGGGGCATGGCCTGGGCTCACAGCATTGGGTCACAGGAAGGATCACGGGAGCAGCTTGTGGCTGGGGTCACGGCAGCAGTGCACGGCCCTGTGCGCCACCCCCCTTCCCTGGCACACAGCCCAGACGGCCCCAAATCACAGCCATAGCTCTCATCACGAGTGACGCAGTTTGAGCCTGCAGATGCACAGTGACTGCTGGAGACCCCAGAGACTTCCACAGAAAGACGCACAAACGGAGTGGCGTGGTGGGCACTGAAGACTGCAATGGCTGGTGAGTTACCTGAGTCATCTGATCTCAGACAGCCCCCAGGAGAAGGTGGCGATTGGCTGATTGCCATTTTGGAAAGGGG
>PVJO010007765.1:0-79625 GCA_004026905.1 Hystrix cristata | reverse complement strand
GTGCATTACCTCGGGCTTGACTTAGTCATTACAGAGATGTCGTTGTCACTGTCCTACCAGCTGCAGTGATTGACATCAATTGACACACTCGCTGCCAGCTCTGCTCCTCAGCCTACAGCTGCTACTGTTAACACCTGTATCCACTCTGTCCGGATCGTAAATTTTACAGAAAACCCACTTCTCCAACCTCAGGTTCCCTCTTATATAAAACACTTTAAAAAATTAAATATATAGTACAAGTAATACTTCAGTTCACTAACACTTCTGTTTGCAAACAATTCGGTTCACAAACCAAAGCATTCAGCAAAATTCTGTTCCCTTTGCAAACTCCACATCAGAGGTTTTAGACTCTGGGAATCGGTGAATAAAACAGACAAGATTCCTTCCTATCTGGAGATCAACAAGTTCAACTAGATTTAGACACTCGTGGTGCAGCTAAAGACCGAGAAATATTTTTGGCTAAATGAACAACAGAAAGACTAGTTCTAAGTATAAAAAAAAAAGAGGAGGAAGCGATTTAACCCCCAACAGGTCAGATTCAATACAATTCCTTAAGATGAAATGCAGGAGGAAGGATGATAAACGAGGGAGAGAGAAGAGGTAATCAAACTCTACCCTCTACATGGGGAAGGTGAGCACCCAGTGCACCGCAGGGCCTATGAGGAGCCCTGGCTGGAGCCCACGCTTGGTTTTTGCAGGATTTGCGAGAGTGGCGGTATCCGACTGCCCGTTCTTCCTGGCAGGTCATCATCACATGGCAGCAAGACAGAGACACAGCAGAATGTTTCTGTAGACAGAATTCATACCTGGAAGCTAGCTGTGAGGTCCAGGTGATATCACTTGCTAAATTGGATGCATTTCTTTTGCTAGAATTTCTGGACAACGCGTGTGTTTGAGGATTAAAGCATTCCCATCACCTGATATAATGTTGCCCTGGAAATATTGGTATCACAACCATTCTCTGGGAGGAAACTAGAATTGACAAGAGAAGTCTCATAACATCTGGTATTTTTGGTGAAAAGATCCTTTGTGCTTAGCACAGTTAATAAAACTTGCATATAAGGGCCAATTATCAAACCCAGTTTTTGTGACATTAATTTAATTAGCTATGCTTATTAAATCCAGGAGCTGGAGACCGGGTCAAGAAATGTAAAAGGAAAAGAGGCATAATTAAAAGTCCACATGTAGAAGTCAACCTGTCTCTATCCTATCCTCAACACACTGATGGAATGCTTGCTGGTTAAGGGTTTATCCTATGGAAGGCTCTTCTCTCTAAAGAAATAAAACATGTTTAGGAGAAAGAAAATTTGTAATATGAGAATTGAAACTCCTAGGCAAAGCCTTCCAAATACTGGAATTTGGAAGTCATCCAAAGAAAGCATCAACACTCCACTAACTCATCTGAAAGCAAATGTCTAAAATACTAGAATTGTCGCATGTCTCTTGATCATCAGTAACTCTGTTTTGATTGTTTGTTTTGTACTTGCCCTATTGTTTTTTTCTCATCTTTTTATACCTTTTCTGCTTTTAACTGAACATTCTGAATAACAGCATTTTTGTTCTTTTTAACACATTAATTATATTTTTAAAAAATGATAGTTATTCTAGAATGTAAGATACACATATTAACTAAGTCCCCTTTCAAGTGACACTATACTGCTTCACATATAGTACAGAAAGCTTAGTTTTCCTCATTCCTAGCTGTCCTCTCTTATAACATTGTTGCCATTCATTTTCCTTATTCATATGCTTATTCGCATGAGAGTCTAGTACAGTACATTGCTAGTACTAATGTTTTATACAAACACTTGTCATTTAGATCAATTAAGGATAAGAAACTAATATATTTTAAGTTATCCTCATTCAGTTTTTGACCTTCCTTATTTTATGTGAATCCAAGGTTCTGACCTGCATAAGATGCCCTCTTTGTCTTCTCCAGGCTTTGCTGGTTTTCATCTCCCTGAAACACCCACACTGCAGGCTTTAAAGTATACCTTCACATTTTAACTATTCTATCTTGCATTGTTCATTATTGTTTTATGGCGTAAATCATGATGCTCCCATGCAATTATAAACTTAGTAAAGTTGGGCTTTTCTAGTACATTTTTTTCCTACACAGTGCTTGACAGAGAAAGGAGAGTATGACACCTGAGTACGACTGAATATAGATCAGTAGAAATGTCCAGGTGTTTCATGTAGGAGTATCCTTACTCTATTTCTGCCATTTGGATAGGGACTATATTTTGAAAGAGTGCTTCCAAAGACTTCACCTCTCCTATCAGAATTTTATTCCACTGTGTGAATGCTTTGTGAATGTTGCTATTATTTTAACGATGCTTAACCAGAATTTCTGAGCATGGTTCATAGTCTAAGTTTTGATAGTTACAAAGAAGAAAGTACACACTTCTGATGGCATGGGGGAGGTGATACAATTTTAATAATCATCCCTTTGTATTCAAGGACCTGTAACCAGCTTGCATCTTCCTGTCCACACCTTATGAACAGACAGGAGAAAAAAAACTTCAGTCACCTTTCACATTTTACATACATTCCCTTAAACTTATTCATTGTTTTTCATGTACATTTGGATGTAAATTTGTACAACAGAATTTTGGTGGTATTTACAAAAGATTATTTTGACCTCAACAACAGTGGTTTCTTTTGGTGCCATCATGAAAATTGTCAGTGGAGTTATTTAAATAATAGTATTTAACCATTTTTACTTCACATTGCTGTGTCACATCCTTATTGTGGCAGTAAGTTTTAACTGCTTAGTATTTTTTTTTGCCTCTATTGCTATGAGGAATGAACAATCTAATGTTCATAATTTCTTTATCATTTAGTGCCACTTGTTGAAATGTCTTCGTTATGGAAGCAAACTGTGAAACATTTTCTGATATAAGCGATAAAATTACTGGTGACATTTCTGTCCTAAATTTCAAATATTGCCTTTATATTGGTATCTTTTCCTCAGTATGATGGACATTTTTGAACTTCAGCTTGAGTTATGCAGGCTCATCTTTATTTCTTTTTCAAGACTTTTTTTTTCCCTTTGGCATTTAGGGACGCTGCTGCATATGCATTTGTTTCCTTTACTTTGTCGCAATAGTTCCCTAACTCTGTATCTTCAATTGTATTGAAAGGTCCCAACAAACTGGTGCCTGGTTCAAGGCCTCACTGTCCGGCATTGTCCTGTTTGCCCTAATTCATCCATTGTTCCACTTGGCTTTCCTATGTGCAATTTTTCTGATATTTTTTATTTAAGAGGCTCCTTGATAAGGAATATCAGTCATATTAAGGATGTATAGTTAGTTTTTTTTTTTTAATTAAAGGGTAAGGGCAGTTCACCATTATAGCTAATTTTAAAAAATTATTTGAATTTTAGGTTGCTTTCCTTCAATATCTCAGAAAGACATAGAAATTAATATTCTTCAATATTTGAATAAATGAGGTTGGGGATTTAGCTCAAGTGGTATAGCACTTGCCTAGGAAGCACAAGGCTCTGAGTTTGATCCCAGCAAACCACCACCCCCCAAATTTGAAGAACTGGGACACATTCAAGCACTAGCTCTGTCATTAACTTTGTATCCTAACCTCTATGAACTTTGTTATTTGCATCTGTAGAAATATAGGGGAAGAGTGGTTTGGAGTTTTATGGTCTGGAAAATCTCTTATGTAATTAATGTTTCCATAAGCACCCACTCTAATTACACATCTCCTTCCCACATCTGTAGAGTACTTAGGAATTTGTAAAATAATATGTACTTTAAAAAATTAAATCCTTAAAATTACCTCATGAAACAGTGAGGTATAGGTAATTACATCCATTTTACAGATAAGAAAACTGAGGCCCACAGTTCACACAGGTCCTAAGTCTAAAAACAGAACACACACTTCTGAAGGGGAGAAAAAAAATATTTGGTTCAAAGGACAGAATTTGAAGCTAATTGTTCCCTCAATAATTTCTCCCCTTGAACATGACCAGTGCCTCTCATTTCCATGGCCTCCAAATAAAGAAGAAAATACAAACAGTCATCCTACCTCCCTATGACATTTGACACTTCTGCAGTTAAATCATTTGCTCTTTTCCTTATGACAGGAAGCAGGACCAGGGTGTGGTGATGTTGAAGGCTCTGTCCCTGGGAATAGTCTAGTTACTTCCTTGAGGACTGGCGATTTGTGTTCCGAATTTCCTGCCACAGCCGGACCTTCTTATGTTATGCCTCTCGTCACCACAGATACACTCTTGCTTATGGTGCCACGTATTCTGAATTTTTCTTTGGATGTTGTTGCCATGATAGACATTGTGGTTGGCCTGATAGTAGCTTCCCTAGCCAGAAGCTGAAATGCCAAAAATTGTTGGTGAAGATAAATTGAGTTTGTCCAAGGATCCTTGACATATAGCGGGTGTCTGGAAATAGTAGAACAAGTAAATTTGACTAACACCTTGAAGTGAGAAGAAAGTGGCATTCTGATAGACTGATAGACTTCACCCTCCACTTGCTCTCTGCCGGCTCTATGATCTTGGGGACTTACTTAACCTCTGTGTACTTCAGTAACATGGGAATAAAGACCTTATCAGCTTCAGAAAGTTATTATAAGGATTTAGTTGATAAATATATGTAAGCTGCTCGTAACACCAATAATCCATCTAGGGCATTCTAGGCGCTAAGTAGATGTCTGCTCTTACTGAAATAGTAACCGATAATATGTATCAGTGATTTTCTGTGTCAGACATTGAGTTCAAAGATTTAAATAGATTGTTTCATTTAATTTTCATTGTGGTCCCTTGAGATAGGAACTATTTTTATCACAATTTTAGAGGAGAGATAAATATAGTGGAATTAAATAACTATCCCGAAAATCACACAGCCAAAAACTGAAAACATCTCTCTTAGAATAATACCCTCAGCCTCTAAGCTAGAAATGGTCATATTGTGATACAGTAATTCAGAGAAAGCAAACACAGAAGAAGCCCCATTCCAAGGCACTTTTAACTTTTAAGTTTACAAGAGGAGATTTTGAAGTATGAAGTTTGTCTTCCAAGTGCCTGGTCAGTAATATTGGTATTATCCTTAATATTATGATATAAAATTAATCATTATATTAATTTCAGAATATTAACTTCTAGTGCCAGTTTTTTTGGAAGTTGTGAATCTGATTTAATTGTAAGTCTATAAAATCAAAAAGAATATTTAGTACTGATGATCTGTGATTTTAAACTTAAAATAAGTATCATTACAAGAAAACATTTGTATTAATTCTTACTATCATGCATTACCTATTAAAGTGGTTTACAGCCACCAAGTATTTTCTCTTGTTCACATCTCCATAAGCCTAATATTTCCATCACCCTTTCTTTTTTTTTAACAATAAAGTTGGTTCATTGATAATGTAATGACAAACTTTGGGGGAGATGTAATGTTGTAGATAACACAAGTTTAAATAACTTAGATCCATGTTCTGAATGGAATATCCTTGAGACAGTTACTTGAAGTCTCAATCTCTTTCCTGATTTATAAAAAGTAGGACTGTATTTTATAATGCTCCAATAAAAGCCATTCTTATTATGAAAGGTCTATATAACAAAAAAGGAATGGTATAATTTCATGTGTATTAGTTGGGGTTCTTCAGAGAAAGAGAACCAATGGAATATCAGTCATTCTGTCTATCTGTCCATCTGTCTGTCCACCTGTTTATTATCTATCTACCTACTACCTACACAGGCGAAATTCATAGGGCTGTCTAGAAGTGGCAATTCAAGAAGAGGTGGTATTAAGTCATCAGTGCGAAATCTACAGAAGGGTTAGCATACCGAGAACCAAGACAATATGTTTATGTTGTAAGCTTGAAGTAGAAATTGCTGATTCTTTGGGAAATCTCAGTCTTTGCTCTTAAGGCCTTGAACCACTAGATTAAGTCCGCTCACAGTGTGGGGGTAATATTCTTTACTTAAAGTCAAATGTTTATGAATGTCTATCACATTCACAACTACATTCACAGTAACACCTAGTCTAGGCTTTGACAAAATGACTGGATATCCCAGACTAGACAAGGTTACACACTATAGAACTTGTTTATTGGTGGGGTTAAGATCAGCACTATACTAAGTGTTCTAATTGTCTGTATTTTTAAGGATTCCTCAAACCCACTTCACTGTCAACCGAGATGAGAGAAATGTTAATAGAAGGTGAGTCATAGGCAAACTCACAATACTCGGTGCTGGGATTTCTGGTGCCGACAGAGTCAGTATTCTATAAGTGAACAGTAAAGGCAGTAAAGTGATGGCCTGGAAGTAAAGATGCAAAGTGTACCTTGATTCTTCTGGAGGTGCTGCTGGGTCTGCTCACTTTTACCTCCATTCAGGCCAGATTCCCTTTAGAGATCAGAATGTTCTTCCCATAAAATTATCCTTCTTTGTTGCCTTATAAAAGAATGTCTCTTAAATTAGCCCTCTGAATTTCACTATTGCACTAGAATGATGAGGCAACTTCTTGCTTAGCAACAGCTGTGGATGCCCCATTTCCTGGGAAACGCTGGATGCTGTGCAGGTGACATACTATATCAGTTGCTTACTAATGCCGCGTCTGTAATTGTGTAGTTACTTTGGAAGGAAATGTTGGAGCTCTCCACTCTATTTCTTAAGCAGCAATTTAAGACACCCCGCCAAAGAAGATAAATCCAATCCCGCATTTTTGAAATGAGAACCTAATGGAGTGCCATATGTTAGCCGCTATGAGTATTCAGCCCACATGCTCAGTGGGCTGGACGCCACGTCTTTGAGAGTATGTATCTTTGACAGAAAACAAATAAATATGGATTGGCTACCCAGTCCCTAGTGAAAAATGTTTAGATGTACAGCTGGCTGTTAGCATCTCAGCTGCTCTATTCGAAATGAAGGTAATCCAGAGTGTTGTGGTTTGGTTCAGCACCACTGTATGACAGTATTTTCTCAGAGTAAGTTCTATAAGCAGATTAGTGTAGGAACACAAGGACTTCTGTGTGTTTTTTAGAACCCTCCCAGAATAAAAGCCTCTTCCTACAAGGTAAGAAATAGAGTTCAGACACTGGTGTAAGGACATTGTTCTGCCAATGTGGACTCTTTATCTTGAAAGACCATCCAGGAAATAATGCCTTTCTTAGTTACTTTTCTTGTTGCTGAGACAAAATACCTGACACCCAAATGTAAAGGAGGAAAGGTTTATTTAGGTTCGTGGTTTGTAGAGGTTTCAGTCCATAGTTGGCTGCCTCCGAGGCAGGGTGGCATGGCAGAGGAGCATCAGAGAGGAGGGAAAAAAGTTCATGGTGCGGAAGGCAGGAAACAGCAAAAGCATCAAGCAGCAAGCGACAAGCGACCACACCAACCCTCTTTCTGTCCCTTATATTTTAGCCAGGCTACCTGCCCTTAGGGCGGGTGTGCCAAAACCAATCAGTGGACTAATTTAGTAATCACGCACCCTTGATCCCAGCATCACACACTTAATCCCAGCAACAAACCCTCTACGTTCAGCCACCTCGGAGAAGTCCCACCTGGGATCGCATGAGGCTTGGGGGAACATCTAGACACGAGCCGTAACAATGCCATTGATGATTGGGTGAGAATATTTTCACTAAAATATTTCTTTTTCAAATTGATCCTTCCTATTCTACTGAGGACTGACAGATTGCTGCACTGGAGAGTAGTATCGGCTGGTTGCTAAATATGACGCCTGTAGGGAGGGTGTACCGTGAGAAGGAGTCTTCTCACAGAGGCACAGACAGGGTCTCCTAGTGCTGACAGGCTGCTGAAGGTACGCTGAGGAGTTGTGCTTGTAGGTCCACATGGTTTCAGGTGGGTGTGGCTCCCGCACTCCACTTGTTCTACAAGGTCTGCCCAGCGATATTGGACTTGGAGGCCGCTTGAAGACTTCCTGAGTCTGTGCCCTTACTAGCTTGTAAGGAAGGGGGGCAGATGTGTCTCTGAGAAGATGGGTTCACATTCAGGGGTCTTAAGAATGAAATAAAATCTGTCTTCCTAGCTGTATTCTGTATACAGATGAACCTCTCTCTGGAGCTTCAGCCATGTCTTTAATTAGGCTGCTTTTCTCTTTCTGTGTTTGATTTATCTTCTTTCTTAAGGAATTTAGGAAAAAAAAAAAAAACTGTTTCAGATGGCCAGGACACAAAGGAGGTCTGACTACGTAGCGGGTAGGTGGGGGTCTGTGTACTTATTTCTGTCCCCAACTTTTCTCCTGTGGAAAACTACCATCAATGTAAATGGAAGATATATGAACGGTGATGGATGACTATTTAAAAAAAATTTCCCACATTTTTATTTGTGCATATTGGATTATATGGATTAATGGGTTTCATTTTGGCAGATTTGTACACGCACAAATTTTAATTAAACTCCTATTTCCTGTTTCCCCTACCTTCCCCCTATTTTCATATTTTCAATGCACATAATGTATTTTGATCATATTCATGCCCTCAGGCTGACTTTGTTTAAAACTTGGAAGGCATAGAGAATAAACAAAAGAACGTTTTACTTATTTCTGTACTTGCTGCTGGTATCTTTGAGAGATTAGATAACATGTGTCCCTCTTTCCACTCTCTCTTGTCAGAACAGTGATTTATTCTGATATTGTCAAACTAATCAACAAATCCAATTTTTGTCACAAGGCGAAACAAATATTATTGATGCCATCCTCAAGAGACACAGCTAGATATCAGAATATCAGAGTTTTGTCTCACAGGTCAAAACCTCTATCATTAGTTTAATCCTTCCCTAACACACGTACCTGCACACCGACGTGGCTGAATGTGAAGATCGAAGAGGGTTGCTTTGGTTCTCGGAAAGTAGATTGCCATCTGGTGATCCAGGACCTCAGTTAACTTTTCTAATGCTTTCCTAGGGACGTAGCTATGCGACATGAATAATTTTAAGTCCTCTGTGCTATGAAACTTTGATAAATTTACCAAATTTTCATTTATCCCCATGTAGCAATTATCTTTTATCAACATTGAAATATGTGCCTTTAAAATTGATCATTTTGTCTCTTGTGCCGTGACTATCTCATGAAAGCTCTCTCTAGATGTCTCTGTGATGATCATCTGAGTTTACATTTCAATAACATATATATCATGTCCTTTGATATTTTTGCTCATTTTTCCCCTCCTTAGGGAAAGGCCTTTTTTTCATCTTCGTAAGATAGACAGCATAATTAGAAAACTTTCCCCAACAGCAGCCAGAAATTAACAAATGGCAGGGGGACACTCGCGGTTGACATGGGGAAGGTCAGATATTGTGATGAGAACATCACATCCTCTGATATAAGCTCATACCCTAAAGCTCGCTGAAAAATCAATGTACTTGCCTTCAGGATATGAGAGGAAATAAGACTTTTGGCATGCTGTACAGGCTGAAGCTCTACAATAAATTCCATAACCTTGGGATTATCCAAGTATATGTGCTGCTATGCCCCTTGCTTTTGCTTAAAAATGTCAATAAATCTACCACACATTTCTCAACTCTGAAAAAATCTACATTACTTTTTGACATATTATAAAAGTATTGTGTATATCAGCTATATTTATGTTCATCTAAATCTTAATATTGAGCGAAGAAATGTACACTAACTCCCCATGATGAACTGCAGGCAGGTTGAGTTTAGTTCAAGGGCTCCTTCTATTTTATTTTCAGGCAAAGGTGCTGAATACTTGTGCTGGCTGGGTTGGTTTGAGTTAATCTTGTGCCTTTCATCTGAGTGTCTTGCAGTGTCCTCCCTGTTATTTTTTTCGTACAGACACAAGACTGCCTTCATAGATAGAATGTATAGAGTGGAGCAACGTTTTGGAGATAAAGGATCCCTGCACAAATCTGAGTAATGGGCTGGGAGGTTTTCTGTGTACCGGGTAGAGAGGGTTCTTTGCTCCGGCAAGCACTAAGGGTCTCTCGCAGTGCCCCTCCATGTGGCTTTGTGGCTATTGTGTCAACCATTCATCACTATTCAGTTCAGAATACCTGAGCACAGCTTTCCTGCTGGTACAGGCAGACTATTGGCATCGTAATGATATCAATATCATAAGGTCATCGCCTTCTTTGACACCAAAATTTTTATGCCAGAATTGCCTTTGGAAGTTGAGGAGTAGTCAAAGCCATCTGTATCCCCCAATTCAGTGATAACCAACCACTTCCAGAAACCAAACTTCTGTCTCTGACCATATATGCTTCTGTGTCTTCATATCCATACTGTTCAATGATTATTACCAAGCTTCCTCCTTGTGTTGTTGACCTTCTACAGCAATCAAATCTTGGCCCCTCTAGCAACCCTGTGGAATTATAGATTAATTTCCTGAATTTTTAATGTCATGCTACTCAGTGATATGTTGGTAAATATTTAACCACTGGCTCTGTGATGAAAACACACATACTTTTATGTATGCACAAGTTTTTAAAAATATATTTTATTGATACAAAGAATGTGTAGCATACTGTTTATAAGTAATACTACATAACTCTTTATTATAATTCAATATAGCCAATCGATTTGCATAGAACACTTCCACTGACATTTGCTGGATTCTTGTACTTGTAACCAATCAATAGTTGCAAATTAATGTGGTTCCAACATGTAGTTTAAACAATATGAATGTTGGTCGATCTTTTCATCTAAACTGATAGATAAGATGAAAGTGAAACAATAAAAGCATGTGGCAAAATCAGTTATTTTTCAATGACACAAACGATTTTGCTAAATCGGTTAGTGGTTCCAAATACCAAGAAAGAAATTTTCACAACTTTTTCTTTGTGTTACTCATAGTGAAAGGGCAATAGACTTGGCCCACTTTTAAGTCAATGTACAATATTTATATTTTTGCTATAATTTCTTTAAGTCTAGACCAAGAGCCATCACTTTCTTTTTTGTTAAAGGGCTAGATGGAAAATACTTTAAGCTTAAAAACTGTATGGTCTCTGTTGTAACAACTCAACCTTGCTGTTTTGAAGCTACAGATAATATGACTGAGTACTTGGTATATTCCAGTAGAAGTTTGTTTATAAAAACAGGCAGCAGGTGGGCAATAACTTGTCTAGACAACTGACAAAACAGTAACCAAGTCTTGTTATGTAATATTTACCAATTTCCATGCCATAAAACCTCTACCATAGCCAATGTCAAGATTATCAACAGAAGGAAGTTGAGAGAATGGCAGTACAGTGTCTGACCTGGATGGACATTAATGAAATGGCTGTAAAGTGAATGCACAGATCTTGCTTCTTAATTCCTTGGCAAGAGGAATAGAAAATAATGTAATTGTATGGGGCAAAGTGCCAGGAGACATGATGTAGAGGAACCAGCTCATACTAGCTCACGATAACTGTTACAGTTAACTTTTTTTCATTGCTGAGACAAAGTTCCCGACACCCTTAAATTAAGATGGGAAAGGTTTAGTTAGCTCACAGTTTGTAGAGGTTTCAGTCCATAGGTGGCTGGCTCCAATGCAGGGTGACATGGCAGAGGGGCATCACAGAGGAGAAGCAGATCTTGGCAGGCAGAAGAAAGCAAAAACAAGCAAGCAACCAACTACAAGTAAGTAGCAGCAAGCCTTTCTGTCCCTTATATTATATCCAGCCTGTGCGCTCTCAGGGCAGGTAACACTCACACCCTTAATCCCAGCACCCTTAATCCTAGGACGGTGCCGTGAATCAATCTCAGTGTCACATACCCTAGATGCAGCCACCCCTGAAAAAGCCCCACCTATGACCTCATGAGCCTTTGGAGGAGACATCTAAACACAATTGTTTATAACAATGAGCAATTACAAAACTTTCAGAAATCTTGGAAACTGAGTGTTAAACATTACTATTTTTTTAAAAATTACATGCATGTACAATTAAGGCAGTAATAGTAAAGAAAAAGTAATAAATTCTTAACACTCATCATTTTCTAATGAATACATATATTTTATCCATTTATTTTGTGTGTGTGTGTGTGTGTGTGTGTGTGTGTGTGTAGTAGAAAGACTTGCATGAGATAATAGTGTGAAAACTTGCTATCTTAACTCAAGCCCTGGTGTATTGGATTGGGACTGTCTAAGCTTAAATTGATTCCCTGAAATAATTGTCTTAATGTAACCAACCTGCTCCTGGAAAGAACCGAATGCTGAATTTAAAGGCCTACATAAGCCTAAGAAGAAAGATATGAGACATAATACAGTTATAAATCCATCCAGATCCATCTTTTCTCTGGTTTTTCTTGGCTGGACCATCTTTCACTCTGCCCACTCTTGCCAAGATTCTAGCTACAACCTTAAGGCTGATGACATGGTAATCTTTACTTTCCATTCACAGCCCTCTTGGGCTGCAGAATTGTACTTACAACTATACATCTTCATCTGAAATATTCCAAAAGTTAAATAAACTTACCTACATCAAGAAATGGTACGCACTCCTCATCCCATCTGAAGCCGCAGGTGACTGACAGGGTGGACCCCCAGGAATCCCTGTATCTCCCTTGCTCCTTCACTTGCCATGTGTACTCCATTCCAGGAGACCATGATTTCTAAAATCTCCCTTCCGTCTCCACCTTTTCACCACGTACTGCTCGTCCTGCTTGTACTGTGTATTGCTCCATCTTCCCATTGCAATAACAGCCACTCTGTTCTCATCCGCTCTACTAATCATATCTGTCTTGTCACCAGAATGGTATCCCAAGATGTGAACTCCGAATTTCCTTTTAAAAATCTCTGGCAGTTTGCTCAGATTTCACAAAAAGTCTTTGTCTTCTTTCTCACCTTTAATTCTTTCTGCTCTTAGTTCTTTTTAAAATAGTAGGTTCTAAACAAACCGGAAACAATTCTTTTTATGGTTTTGTGTATTTTAAAATGTACCATTTGTGAGAAAACAAAAATAGGTATCAAAGCATTTGAAGCAAGCATCAGATAGTCTCAGTCAGTCACCTAAGACCTAGGGTATATAGTGAGCAGACAAGTCAGGTTCCCTTTCATAGCTCTTGAATTCTCCTTGAAGAAAATATGCTCTTCTATTTTTTCGCTCCCTTTTTTCTAAATGCAGACCAGTACATTAACCTCAAAAATACCGTGCAGGAAATAGGTAGTAGAGAGAGACTAGTGGTGACTAGGTACACGCTCAAACGGTTTGATAGTAGGTGAGGTGTAAGAATATATGTGGAAAGCTGGAAAGAGAGTGTCATGGAAATCATGACATCGGAGAGATGGGTAGTAGGCAAGGACAGAGGTGCTGCTCGCATCTGACAGAGGTAGCTGAAATGGAGTCTTCTAGAAAGCGGACATTGTACAGGATTTGAGCATATACAATCTTCCTTTATGATCTTTAGGATGATTAGAAAGTGCAAGAGCAAGTTGAGAACAGAACTAAAGGTAGTGTAGATACATTGTTGAGGACAAATATGATTTTGTAAAAGGGAGGAAAGGTTATTTAAAAATAACTTTAAGAGAATTAGGGTAATATTTTGAAGATTTAGGGAGTGTTATTCTAAAAATAATTACCTGTAGTCTCTGGAGGATTTGGTAATCATAACTTCATACAAGAAGGCATAGCATTGGTGGTAGAGAGGAGGGGACAGGTATGAAAATGAATTAAGATGTGTTATGTATATATACCAGTTCCCTACAATATATATCATATGTGTACTATAAACATGTACTAATAAAAAATAAAAAACAAAATAAAATGATATTTTAGACATTGAAATATTGTAGACACACCAGGTTAAATTAAACATATCGTTAAAATTAATATTACTGGTTTAATTTTTACTTTTCAAAGAATGTGTCCATTGGAACATTTAAAATTATATGGGTAATACTCCTCTTGCACAGTACTTTGCAAGAGAATCAGCAACCTTCAGGAGTCTGGCACTGAGATGAGGGAATTACACCGTGATGTGTGAACAGCCTAATCGCCTGTGGTTCTCTGAGGAATTTAAGCAATGTTGGAATTGTACATGGAGGAAATGGGTAGGAGAAATCGCTTCTAAAGTAGAGTAACTATGGTTGACAACAATAAATTGTATACAGTATTTCAAAAAGCTTCTAAAGAGAATTCTGAACGTTCCCAACACAAAGAAATAAGGTTTGAGGTGTTGGATATACTTTGATCTGATCATAACACACTATATGCAAGTTTTGATGTATCACACTCTTCTCCATAAGTATGTACAATTATTATGAGTCAATTAAAAAGGTTTGTTTTCTTTCTGAAAAAAACCCTCGGAAAATCAGAGATTATGACCTGAAGGGAATAGACTTCATCAGAATAACATTTAAAATATGATGACTGATAAGTTAAAATTGCTACAAATAGATTAAAATCTACTGTGAGAGAAATAAAGAACAGACATGTCACTGAAGAACAAAGAATTATTAATATGAAAGAAAATCCTCGGAGTAACACAGAAGAAAAGTTTATTTAGATTAATGTAACGAGGCAGAAAATCACTAATATGGAAGAGAAAGACTAAAGACTCACATTTTTATGGCTGTTTTTCTATGCAGGCCTGCAAGGCAAAAGAAACAGAAATAGTAAGCGTACAAAATAAGATGAAGCCAGCTGTAGTGGCCCCTGCCTGTAATCTTGGCATTCTGAGACACTGAGGCAGGAAGACCTCAGAAATTCAAGCTCAGACTGGGCAATTTAGTGACTATGCTGTGGCTATGCACGCTGTTGAGAGGTAGTATGGTGTATGGTGGTCAGCATAGTGGTTGACAATCTGAGTCTAAACGAGAGCAAGGGAGGGAAAGGGTTGATTAGAGACTAAACTTGACAGTCAGGAGTGAATGTTCACTTGGTCATTTAGGAGAGACGTTTAAAGGCTCGAAATTCTGTGTTTGGGATGTAAATCCTGCTACTTCTAGCTGATAGGTCTTAGCCAAGCGATTCAGCCTTCCTTGCTGCTCATCTTATTTAACAGATAGCATGAGACGCTCTGTGTAAGACAATATATTAATATATGCTAAAATACATGAAAAATAAGATATATCTAATATATATATGATATATATTAAATTAGGAGAGCTTCCAGTACCTATAACGTAGGGTTTTTTTTAAATTTTTTTCAACCCACTTTATAAACAATGGAAACTCTAGGTCTGATATAATGGAAATTTCCTCCTCCTAATTATTTTGTGTCATTTGTGGTTGGATTTTGAAACAGGAAAATGTCTGGAGAAACTGTAAAGGGAAAAATGATTTTCTTTTCAATATCAATTAGAGAAGTAATAAAGAGAAAAATACATGAACAAATATGGTATTTATTATTTTGGGAAAACTCAGTGGGTGACTGTAATTAGCAAAAAGACTCAAGTTTTTCTGAGTTTTTGTAATTAGAATATTAAAACTGTACTGTGATGAAATTTTCTCTGGGTAGAAATCTTAGGAGTGGATTTTACTTTTGTTCAGAAGTGTTCCACAGCACGGTTGTAGGCCCTTTCACAGACAGCCCCTACCACTCAGGTTCTGGGCACCATTCTGTATCCTTTACAAATTTTTATATTGCTGACAATAAATGCATTTTTTTCTTTAGAAAAGCTCCAAAATACTAAAGAACCTAATGTCTGAAAAGGAAAAAAAAAAAAAAGCAAGGCTATAGTTTAATCTTATTTCACTAAACTAAGAAAAAAATTAAATTGACCTTATTTGGGGCTAAGAACTGCAATCACTTTGCTATTTTAAGAAAATGGTTTACTTTGGAATAGAAAGAGGTCTGGTTGAGGTGAGCTGCTTCTGTTTCAAGGTGTCTTATTTCTCACGTAGTAAATGAAGACTTTCTAGTTATCTCATCTGTTTCAAAATAGATACAAATATTCTCTGTTTATCGTGGTGAGGATGCATCTCGAAAGCATAGATATTCATAAATACGTATGGAGTGATATTACTAGCAATCGGGTCCATAACTTACCTATCCCCCGTTCGTACATGTTCCAGAAAGTCTATGACAAGTCAGAGCAGTCTAAAGCACCCCAAAATGTTGAGAACTAAAAAATTGCTTAAGAGCCATTGAGTTGGCAAATGATGACCCACAGGCCACATTCAGCCAGGCGCCTCTTTCGTGTATTGCTGATTGCAGATCTGACACTACAAGGACAGAGTTGAGTCATTCCGAGGGAGGATGCATGATCTTTAACTACGGAGACATTTACAACTTTATTCACTTGCTTCCAGAATCCCGCCCCGTCTCTACTTCACATCCAGCATGGCAATTTACTGGGCTTTGGTGACAGTAAAGGAAATTTTTTAAAAACTAAAATCTAGGGAAATAAAGATTACCAGTGTGAGTAAAGATGGTCATTATGGTTTGTGTCTAGATGTCCCCCCAAAGCCTCATGTGGTCCCAGGTGGGGCTTTTCAGAGGTGGCTGGATCTGGAGTGTGTGATGCTGGGATCAAAGGTGTGTGACTGCTAGATTAGTGAACCGATTAGTTTGGCACAGTTCTGGGCATGATTAAGGGTGCCTCACCCTGGATGTGAAAGCTCTCTGCCCTGACCGTGGAAGGTTCGATAAGATGGGAAAAAATTTATGAACAGAACCCAGACTGCACGGGAAACAATACAAAGAATCAGTGCTTGGGACCACATGCTATTAAAAAGCTTTCGCACAGCAAAAGAAATCACCAATAGAGCAGGGCGAAAACCTACACACTGGGAAAAAATTTTTGCTAGTTACCCATCAGACAAAGGTCTAACATCTAGAATATACAAAGAACTCAAAAAAATTAAACTTCCCAAGTTTAAAGATCCAATCCAAAAATAGGCATCTGAAATGAATAAACATTTCTCAGATGAAGAAATTAAAATGGCTAACAAATACATGAAAATAGTCGTTCAAGCGATGCAAATCAAAACAACGTTAAGATTCCATCTCACTCCAGAAAGAACCGCATTTATGAAAAAAATCAAGCAATAACAAATGCTGGCGGAGCTGTGAGGAAAAAGGCACCCTCCTCCATTGTTGGTGGGAATGTAGACTGGTTCAGCCACTATGGAAATCAATATGGAGATTCCTCAAAAAACTACAACTAGAGGTTCCATTTGATCCAGCTATTTCCCTACTGAGGATCTTCCCAGAAGAATTGGAATCGTCATATCACAGGGATGTGTGCACAACCATATTTATAGCAACACAATTTGTAATAGCTAAGTCTTGGAAACAACCTAAATGCCCAACAACCAATGAATGGCTAAAGAAGATGTGTTTTTTTTTACACAATGGAGTACTACACCACCATAAAAAAGGGTAAACTAGAGTCATTTGTATGTAAATTGATGTTCCTTGAGAACATACTACTAAGTGAAATAAATCAGACACTTATCAGTACACATAAAATTGTTTCTCTAATATGAGAAACCATAAGTGTAAGTAGGACAAAGAGGTGTAATAGATTGCCAGACATTTTATTAAAATTTAAAATAAAGTGCTTGCCTAGCAAGCACAAGGTCCTGAGTTCAATCCCTGGCACACACACACAAAAAAAATTTAAAATATGAAGAAACAACAAAAAATAATCAAAAAAGGAAAACAGACCTAGAAGAAAAAAATAAATAATTCAGAGAATAGAAATAAGGACTTTTTTTCTTTCCAAAGGGGTGTATTAGCATGAGGCAGATTATTGCTCTTGTGAGAACACATAGAAAATCCAGATAAAGTTAAAAATTTTTTTTTAAAAATATGTTGTAATAACTATGTATAGGTGTTAGAAAGTGGCTAAACTGATAATAACTAGAGAGGCGAAAACTCAGGAGCAGTAAGAATTTCTAGACTGTCATCTGATACCCCACACCTGTCTTTTCTCTGGGAGCATTTGCTGATTTGGGGAAAGAAGCTGCAAAGTCAGATACATAAGTATGAGACATCAGGAGCCTCAGACAGTGACTAATTTTCCTCCAAAACATTTGACCGATCCAAAGCTTCATGAAAAAAAAATGGTGGGGAGGTGTAAGGGTGGATGATACAAATTAGGTTGGCATTTAGGACATCAAAGGATCATCGGATAATGCTAACATTTGTTAATTTTTAAAGTTTATAACTAGAAAATAAGAAAGTAGTAGTCACAAACATTAAAACCAAAACCAGTTAAAATGATAATCACGAAAAATAGAAAATATTTTCAAATTTATTGTCAACTGATGTATAAAATCTTTCATATTAAAATTTGTGGAATGCAACTAAAAAGAACACTTACAGGGAAATTTGCAGTATAAAATTCATATGTAAAGACAAGAAAAAAAATCCATGGTACTAGCATTTTATTAAAGAAATTAGAAAAGGAATAGAATAAATTCAAGCAAGCAAAAAACATAATAGCAAAATAGAAATCAATAACATAAAAAAGGAGTAAAACATGTACATCAGTATTTTCTGTGGAAAGAGAAAAAATTCCAGTAATATTAAATAAGAGAAGACAAAGTTAATACAATTAATGTTACAAGTGGAAATCAGTTTGTAGGCTAAACAAATACATGAGAAGGAAACTACGAACATCTTTGTGCTATAAAGTTTGGGATCTACTTTCTTTTTCAGTGTAGACATTAATGAAAACAACTTTTGCTACAGTTCCCATAGATTTGAGTATGATACTTTTTCATTATTTTTATACTGAGTTTGTTTTTTGTTTTTTTTTTTTTTTTTGTGGTGCCAGGGATCGAACTCAGGGCCTTGAAGCTTGCAAGACAAGCACTCTAATCACTGAGCTAAATCCCCAGCCCAATACTGAGGTATTTTTAAACTGTGGTCATTTAATTCACTGGTTGCCTGCGAGCATGTTGCTCACTTACCACATATATGTGAATTTTTCAAGATTTCTCCTGTTGTTGATTTCTAGTTTTATACTATTGTGGTCTGAAATACTATGTATTATTTCAGCTTTATTTTAAGTTTTCATAAATTCATAAATATTTGCTTTATGAATTTAGGTACTTCAAAATTGGGTGGAGATACATTCATAGTTGTTTTGTCCTCTTGGTTAATTGACGCTTCATCATTAAACAATGGCTTTATCTGTTTCTTGTGACCATTTTATGACTTGAAGTCTATTTTATCAGATATAAATATGTCTACCCTTAGTCTCTTTTGATTATCACTTCCCTAGAATACCATCTTCTAACTCTTTACTTTCAGTCTATGAGTGTCCTTTTTTTTTCTATGTGTGTTCTTAAAGATAAAATGGATCTCTTGTAGGCAGAATATAGTTGGATTCACTTTTTAGAAATTATTCAACTTCTGGATATCCTTCTTTAATTTTTATTTTTATTAATGCATGTATGCAGTGCTGGATGTTTTTAATTGAAGATTATAACCTATTTACATTCAAGGTTATAGGAGATAAAGATTTACTATTGTCATGTTGTTATTTGTTTTCTGGTTGTTTTGTAACACTTTTGCTCCTTTTTTCTCTTATTATCTACCCTCATGATTTAATAATTTTTGTAGTCTTAATCTTTATTTCTTTTCTTTTTGTTGTTAATGTATCCACTATAGGGATTTATAAACTATATCAGGCAACGTAATAAAAAATACTGTGACTAAGTATAGTTAATTCCAAGATTAAAATTAGGAGGAAATGCATTACCCCTGAATTTGCTTGATATGCTTGTCTACTTGCACAATCCAAGATTATCTACAAATCATTAGCCCTAGTAAAAGAATTCAGTACAGCTTCTGGAAAAAATTAATATTTAAAATCAAAGATATGTCTGTATTTCAGGAAAAGCTGTCTGTAAAATATAATTTTGGAAAATACAATATTTTAAAAATCCCTTTTCTTTCTCATCTCCATTTTTTATGGAGGCTGGAGATACAAGTCCCAGCCTTCTTTACAGCAAAATTGCTTCCTGTTTCTGGTCCTACAAAGAATAGTCAGCAAGAGATTGTGAGCTGGGTGTGTGAAATGGATCAGACAATTGAAGCCAAAATGTGTTTATAATGACACTGATGTGACATTTGGTTCTTTAGGAACCAATTATGAGCAAATGTCTTTGGTCAGTCTCTGATATCATAGCTCCCTTGGAGAACAGCAGTAATAATAATAGTAAGTTTCTTCTGCAGGAGTTTAGAGTTTGATTCTCAGCCAGGTTTCTCCTGCCATTAGCACAAAACTTGGTCACTATCCCATTGCAAATTCTGTGAGCCCTTCTAAATACTTCTTGATTTTTTAAATTTGTTTTCTGCATATAAGGTCCTTGAAAAGTGTGGGTAGTTAGAATTAAATTGAGCAAGAACAATATTAGAAATTTATAGTCATTTGATGACATCAAAAGACCTAAATAGGTGGAAGGTTTTCCTTTTGTTCACAGATAAAGAAACTTAATGTTGTGTGTTCTTCCCCAATTAATGTGTTAATGAAACAACAATATAATCAAAAGCATAGTCGGAGTTTTCACATTTCTTGACAGGGTAACCAAAAACTCAAATGGAGGAATAAAAGGCCAAGAGGGGTTCAAACAATTATGAATGATAAAGTGAGGGATGGGAGAGACTTTACTAGGTCAAGACATCCCCAAAACTTATTAATTACAAAGTGCAATACTGTAACGGTGCAGGGATAGGTGATTAACCACGGTTGTCAAGATTTTGGGAAAAAAGCAAATATTATACAGATTATTAGAAGTTTAGTATTGTATAATCATTTAAGAGACATAATTATAATACTTTACAAAGCTAAAGATGTGTATAGCCCCAAATTCCAGCAATTCGATGACTATTCTCCTCCAAGTGTCTAAGAAGAATTGTCTAACAATGTTTATTGTAAAGCATAGATTTTAAAATATGCCAAAATGTTACCATCTGGTAAAACCTAAGATGTGGGTGGTACACGGCCATCTATTTTATTGCTTTCTATTTGTAGTATTTACAATGTATAATAAGTGGTTGTTTCTTGAAAGTAAACCTTGAATAGGGACAAGTGGTTACTCTTCTGTTCATTTTTTAAAATATATGCTTATATTACCTTGATAAAATAGTAAAATAAATCTTTATAATTGTTATTCTTTAATTATTTCCTTAATATTTTTGATGATAAGTGAAGAGCTGGACTAAGTAGAACTTAGGCAGGGAATTACATGGGACCCAAGAAAGGGCCCTAATTGTGAATACTTAGCCAGAGGAGCTGCTTATATGTGATATTTATTTTTATTTAAAAGCAAGAATTTATTTCAAATATTAAATTAAATACTGACAAAATTTCAAAGGATTGTTTATGGACATGTTATTGAGAAATATAGTTTATTTGAAGTGAAACAGAGGCACATTGGGCCAGAAACCAACATGGCTATATCGAATGATGAGTCTTAGTACTAGTTATGGAGAGAGACAAGAAGAGGGAGAGAGACAGGAAGAGGGAGAAGGAGAGGGGGAGGGAAAGGGGGAGGGAGGGAGAGAGAAAGAAAGAGGGAGAGAGAGGACTACTCTTATGAGCAAAGACACTTTTATTTTTTAGGTAACATTTTTAGTTGTAGGTGGAACTATGACTACAACAATTATTAAAATTCAATAAATCATTGTTGACTGTGTGAACTAAGTAGCTCCAACTCACAAAAGTGAATTAGTGTATAGATAGAACCAAATTTGTCTTCATGTTGGGGTCAGACCGTTTCTTCTAGGACAATGAAAGTGAAAATCCAGTTTAATATGTGTTCTTCACATGTTCTTAACGAAAGTGTAAAGTTCATGAGGTCACAGGTGGAATCTATCTGAAAGTTGAGCACATGGATTCTGAAATAAGAGGAAGAGGGTTCAATATCTGGCATTTTTATTCCTTGGCCACTTTTAATAATAAGAACTGACTCATGGCATCACTGTGAAGATGAAATCAGATATAGACATTAAAAAATAAAACTATGTAGAATGCCTGGTATATTGTTTCCTTGTAGAAAGAAACTTTCAAGTCACCAATATGTTTAACTTGAACTTGCTTTATATTACCTAATGTTTGATCCTCTTTCTTTAGGTAAGGCATTCATGAGTGAGAAACTGCTCTGGCACAGTGCTTGCCCCACCCCATCCACTTACCTCAGCTTTCTTTTTTGAGTTTAGGAACTCATGGACAAGGGATGTGTGGAAGGGTATGTGGGGCAGCTGATGATTCTTAAAATAGCATTTTCGACAATCTCTCGGGTAACTGAATTTTGTTTCTGTCGGTATCAAACTGAGAGACACAAGTAAGCTGTAAAGGAATTTTTCCTTACTAAGTGATATACTCCCATGTAGAAGTTTAAGACTCAAAATGATTAATTGGTTGAATGGAAGTCTCGACTTCCCTTCTGATACTTGGACATTTTTCCAGCTAAAGAATTATTTTTGATCATCATTCAAATATGTTTGAGCAATTACCTAGGACCTGCCGTGGAGCTGCCCATGTTCCCAAAGCAAAGAAGGTAATGGAGTAAGCATTGTTTTGCAATCACTTCAAACCAGCAATGTGAAGGTCACATGAGAATAGAAGAGCAAAGTGCATCCCTTCAGACAGAGCAAAGGCTGTGGCTTTCTTGCCTGCCAGTTCCTAGCTAGGGAACCCTGGGAAATTTACTTCTGCCTTATTTTTCTCATGTGTAATATGGGCATATTTGGACTTACCTCACTGTTTTTTCGTGAAGGTTAAATAATTTAATATATGGAGATTATCATACCACAGGCATTTAGCTCTATGCTTCTCAAACTTTCATATGTATGTAGAGTACGAACGAAGACTCAGATCCAGTAGGTCTGGGTGGGGCTGTTGATCTGCATTTCTGTGAAGCTCCCAAGTGATGTGAAAATGCTGCTTCGTAGACTTCACAGACCTCACTGTTTAAGGATTTGATTATCTAACTCTTCTGTAAAGAGTTTAGAATAATGGCCACTCACCAATGCACATCAACTAGTGTATTACTAGTACACTATGTTGTTATTTCTTCTATTATTGGTAATGTGACGTATTTTCTCTAACCTGATTATCACAATGAAACAAAGAATGTCCATATCAGTCAGAATAAAGGGATAGTGAGAATGCCACTTCAAACACTGTCCTCAAGAAATACAAGCTACCACACTGCTTAACCTGACAGTATCACTTACATAGGACTTACGATAGAACACACGCTACTACAAGGTTTAAGAATATTAATATATGAGACAGAGAAGAACTTTGGCACAATATACTGCCTCGTTCACCTACTCACCTCACTCAGTGTGAGTACTTGTTCACACTGTACTCTGAGATAAAGGCATTTTCATTATCTTATATGTTTTACATACAGTATGAGGAAATTGAGGGATATTGCTTGAATAATACAATCAAGGCCATACAACCGATTAGTAGAAGAGTCAAGATTCCAATAGAGTCAGTCTCGTTCCAGAGTCTACATTCTTTAGCACTATAACAATCTGGATTTGATGCTATTTATTATTGTCACTTAGACTTAACTAATTTGGTTTTGATTTCTAGTTTTCTAACTTTCAGTTTTCTGCTTAATATTACTTCCACATTTAGAAATTCTCATGGGATAAAATTCATTAGATTCTAAAAGAACATTTTTGATCATAGGGCAGCTGTACTTCTGCCTTAAAGATACACATCTGTCTCCTAAGGCTTATTTAGTGTGAGTTTGTTGTTGAATAATGGCTCAACTTTCAGAGCACCAGAAACCTTGGCTTCCTGAGACTGGAAGGCATATGGCCAGATTGTAAATGCGGTGAGATTTTAAGTAATGAGGACCCCTGGGAAGAAGCCAGGGAGCTGCTCCTGATAACTGGACCATGACACAGACCCTTCTATCCAGTCTTCACAAACATCTTCAGTGATGGGCCTCTATGGGCAGCCAGCCCACAAGCAATATTGCTACTCTGGCTGTCGTTCAGTTTTCCAAAGCTACACATAATCAAAAGTTCAAGGGAAGACTATCATCTAAGCCTGGGCTGAACCCACATGAGCTGAAGAATGAAAGATTCTCTGTAGAGCTAAAAAATGGATATGGTCACAAAAATTATCTTAATATGGATCATAGACCTAACTATAAAGTGAACACTATAAGACTCCTAAAAGATAATATAGAAGAAAACCCAGGTGACCTTCGGTACAGTCATGACTTTTTAGATACAACATCAACGGCACAATCCATGAAAGAGATAATTAATAATTTGGGCTTTGTTAAAATTAAAAGTGTTTGCATTATAAAAGACACTGTGAAGGAAATGAAAAGTTCCCACACATTTGTAGGAAAATAGATAGATCTTGAGACTGTAATGTTAAATGAAATAAGCCAGACACAGAAAGTTAAATATCATGTGGGTTTTCTTATATGAGAAATCCAAAATATAAATTTTAAAGACTAAAATAAGGAAGATATGGTGCGAAAAAGGGAGGCTGCCCTTTTCAGAAATGGGGACGAGGATCACTGTAAGAGGAAGAGAGGATAAAGGGATTGAAAGTGATCAAAAATTAGTATATATAATTTCCCCAAAACAAATGTAACTATTATGTATCACAAAAATACATTAATTTAAATAAAAGAAAATGAAAAGAGAAGGCACAGGCTAGGAGAAGGAATACAAATGACTTATTAATGAAGAGTTGTTATTCAAAATCCACAAAGAACTCTAAAGTCAGCAATAAGAAAACAAGCCACCCAATTAAAAAATGATTCCATGACCTTGTATTAGCTTGTTTTCAATACTATAATGAAATATCTGGGACATGCTAATTTTATAAACAAGGAAGCTTATTCAATTCACAGTTTTGGAGGATAAAAGCCCAGACAGCACAGTGCAGGCTCTGGGTAGGGTCCCATGGAAAAAGCCAGGTGTGGTGGGAAGAAAAAGAGATCGCATCTCTGGAGAGGAAGTGAAACACAGACTAGAGAAGCGTAAATCCTTTACAAAAACATGTCTACAGTTTACTTAAGGACCGCCCACTAAGATTCACTTCTTCAAGGTCCCACTATCTGCCATATCATGACTCTGGGGACCAACCTCCCAGTAAATGAACCTCTGGGGGACAAAAAATGTCTAAATCCCAGCAGACCTTAACAGACACCTCACCGAAGACAAAAGGAGGTGTTAAGTAGAAATATGAAAGATGCTCCATATCATGTGTAATCAAAGGAGTATAAATGCAAACAGTAAGATACCGTTATATATCTAATAGTATGACCAAAGTCTAGAATGCTGACAACACCAAATACTGATGAGAATGGGAGGCAACAGGAACATTCGGTCATTGCTAAGGAAGCATAAAATGGTACAGGCACTTTAGAAGACAGTGTGGCGGTTTCTTACATAACAAACAGTTTTACCATATGATCCAACAGTCACATTCTTTGGTATCTACCCAGAGGAATCAAGGAATGATAAAAACATGTATGCCTATGGCAGCTTTACTCACAATTACTACACCTTGAAAACAACCAGGATGATCTTCAGTAGGTAAGTAGATAAACTGGAATATCCTGATGACAGAATATTATTTAGAGATTTAAAAAAAGCTTATAATGCTAGAAAACACACGGATGAAACTTAAATGCATAATATGAAATGAAAGAAACTGATTTGAAAAGACTGTGTGCTGTATGATTCCAACTATATGACATTATGGAAAAAGCAAAACGGAGGGGACGCTAAAGAAATTTAGTAAAATTTTTTCAGAGGATAAAATCAGAGGATAAATCAGGATTTTTATGGCAGTGAAAATACTGTCTATGATACTAAAATGATAGATACATATAATTACACACTTGCTCAAAATCACACAATGTACAACACCAAAAGCGAACTTTCATATCAACTGAGGACTTTGAATGATTGTGATTAGTCTTAGAGGTTCACACACAAGCGCCCTGCAGTGAGAGCTGTTGGTAATGTGCAAGCCGTGCATGTGTCCAAAGATGGTTACATGGGGAAATACACTATTTCTCAATTTTACTGTGAACCTGAAATTGCTCTAGAAAGTAGCCTTTAAAAACGTTATAGTTTTCCTACTGGAATTTGACCGTTGCTGACAGATCTCTTTCTTTATTAAGACAGTCAAGAACTGATTCTAGGAAGCCTTGAAGTGTTTATAACACTTCTACACGTGTTAAAAATGATTAGCCATTAACAGTACTTGAGACTAATTGACACGGAGCATTCAAAACTGGTTCCATTATCAGATAACTGTAGTTCTGAATTCTGGGGTGCAGAAATTGACCTAGAGCAGGGACCAGCACAACACATGTGCGTTCTCTTGTACTGACTTGAACTTTCATGCCAAATTATTTAATTTCTCTCTCCTGTTTTTTTTCTCTCAAGCTGAACCACATACAAGCCTCAAGAGGCATTTTTCATTGCTTAGCTTAAGATCTGTAGTTGACCAGCAATATAAAGAGTGCATGCTCTGTCTTGTCTTCCTCCTTTTTGGGTTCTTCTGAGCTTAGCATTTTAACTTCAGGGGAAAAATAAAAGTATGAAAAGAAGTAGGAGTTTTCTTTTTCCATACCATTTTAAATGCCCTTGAAATCTCCTCTCAGGGCATCTCACAGATCTCCTTGAAAATTGTATTAATTTCCATTGCTATAAAAATTCACTTTATAAATTGTAAAAAATCACTCCAAGATTAGTGCTTGAAAACAACAACCATTTATTAACTCAAAGTTCTGTAGATTAAAATTCTGGGCACTGTGTGACTGAATTATCTGCTCAGAGCCAAAGGACAAAATCAAGATATTAACTAGGTTGAGTTCTCCTCAGGAGGCTCCGGAAGAAAATCCATTTACAGCTCAATCTAGTGGACAGAACTCACTCCCGTAATATTCGAAAACTGAGGTTCCCACTGTCTCACTGATGTTGGCCGGGCCCTGCCCGTATTACCTGTCACGTGGTTTCCCGGCTCTTCAAGCCATCAGCCTTCGTCTAACCCTTCTCATGTCTCAGCTCTCCACATTCCTTTTCTACCCCAAGCCAGAGAATCTCTGCTTTAAAAGACTTGTGGGATTACATTAGACCCATCCAGATAACCTCCCTTTCCTAAATTTAACTTTGTCATGTTATGGAACCTAATCACAGAACTGAAATCTCTCCCATTCACAGTCCCAGAGATTATGCACGATGTATACACTAGGGAATAGGAAATCTTGAGAGCCATCTTAGAATTCAACCTACCAGAGGACTGAAATGCAAGGGTAAGACCCAGGGTTCCTTCAAGGATTTTGAGTTTTTGGACAACGTGCCTTGGTGCAGTTTGTCATCAATTTATAAAGGGATTATAAGGACAAAACCATGTTTATGAGGACATTACCTAATTGTGTAGTCTACTGTTTCATAATTGGCCTACTTTGTGTTTCATTTTTCTTCATGAAATGCTTATTAATATCACAGTATATTTTAACACTGTGGACAAATGATTTTTAATAGGGTGTAACATATTGAGCAGGGCTTTTTCTATCACACGTTTGGCACCTTAGGGCCCCTTTAATTGCAGTGAGTCGATGTTTCTAAAAAGTGGTAGCTATATCTGCATGTATTGTCCCTTTAGGCTGTCACATGATCTAATTTTTCTTAATAGCTGTGTTATTATTTGATCTATCAAGTAATATTGAGTTTAACTCATCATTCTTCATCTTTTGTGGATTTTTTATTGCAGCGTCTTACACATACAACTAAATGTTCCTCTTGAAAAACATATATAATAATAGGTTTTGTATAGATTTTGACCTGACCTCAAGTGTTGAAACTTCTAATCAAACTACTTTAGTTCTTGATATTCATTTTCTCTAGAGAATAAGCAAATGGAGAAGACAGGGAAGATTAGTGTACTGCATGGGGGTCAGTCACCTGGTGACTAGATTAGGATGATATCCAAGTGCAAAATATTGCAATCCTCTTTCTGTACACGAACTGGGTGATGACGCTTTTCATAATTCCTTAGACATCTTTAATGGAATATTTAAATCCTATAAAGAGAATATCAGGGCAACTATGAACATGATTGCAAATAATCCTGAAGACTACACTTGGGCAAAAGTGATTTTGACAGGAATCAGTATTAAAAGAAGAGCCAGAGTTTTACTTTGCTGCCAGTACTCTGCATTTCTGCAGTCACTCATGTGGAAAGGGCACAGTGCTTGAAGCGGTTCAGTAATTTTCAGTAGGCATTTAGATTTTCTCTGGGACTTTTATTTTGTCCCATGAAAATAAATAATTGTACAGAAGCAAAAAAAAAATGTTGAACAATGATCAAAAAAACCATGACAGATTTTTTAAAACACTACAAAAGAATCATGGGAAGAAGGCACAGATGAGTAATTCTAAAGTATTTTGAGGGGGGTCCAAGGTATTTTGGGGGGTCCTTCCTAGTATTTTGTATCACAATTGTAACTTCACTTTCTTCAAGCATTTTGTTGACATATATGTGTCATAATAGATTAACAGTTCCATGAGATGTTTCTCTTGCTCAGCACAGCTCCAGCCATTATCTCATACTTCACGCTCACTTTCCCTTATTATTGACATTTTATATAAGTATGGTGCATTTGTTGGAATTACTGAACCGATACTGTTAATAATTAAAGCTCAAGCTTTATTTCAATTTCCTTAGTTTTTAATGCAATGTCTAGATGATTTTTGAATTACTTTTTTGCTTACAAACTATATTTGTGTAATTTCTAAAACATTTTCACTTTCCAATAAGGGAAGAGTTTTTTATCATAATAATTCTTCATTCATAACAAATTCTGGAAGTTACTTAAAAGAAAATTCTTTGAAGGCAGATTCTTCAACTCTGAAAGCGTGGGTTAAGAATCCACAGAACACAGTAAAACAACTGGAAGGTGGGAAACAACAGAGTTAGAAGCAACCTCCTGCTGCACAAAGATGAAGTTGAATATTGAAGCCTCACTAAGTTGGAAGGAGTCATAAAACACTTCATGCTCAGGGGCTGGGGATTTAGTCCAGTGGTAGAGTGCTTGCCTAGCAAGCGCAAAGCCCTGAGTTGGATCCCCAGCACCAAACAAACAAAGAAACAGAAAACCAATTCGTGCTTTCCAATCTAATGGCATAAGGAATATATAATATATCTTTGGAGGAAAAGCTATCTACTATTGCAATAGCTACAACACATGAATCAATGCAAATGGAAGTAGACTGAATAAAACATGAAACAAAGCCCCAGAAAACAAAAAGAGTCTTCTAGTGATTTAACTGCACAGAGGAAATAACTCAAATTTTCAGGGGAAAATAAGAGAGTGCAAACTGTCATTTATCATTCACAATAGCCACTACCATGTAAAATTTGTGGTGTATATTATTTTGGGGAAAAATAGTGGAAAGAGACTCAATGGTGACCGATATGTTGAAATTAACATGTGACAAACATGTCAAAAACAAACCACAGGAATAGTTAAATATATACACGGGTGCATTGAAAGGTTTAGAAAGCGATATGGAAACAGTTATGAGCAGTTAGAAATTTCAGAACAGTAATAAATAATACCTGAAATCAAGAAATTCATAGTGTTATGAAGTCTATTGAACACAACAGAAGAGTTAGTGAACTTGAAAATAGATCAGCAGAAATTATCAAAATCGTAAAACAATGTACAAAATGAAGTGAAGAGAGCCTGAGTGACCTGGGGGTGAATGTGGAGGGGAAGAGCACGTCTGTACTGAAGTCTCAGAAGAATAGAAGGGAAGAAATAGATCCAAAAAAGTATCAAGAAATAATGGCATAAAGTAAATAAAAAATTTTCTTTTCTTAAATGTTCAAAGTCATTTGCATATCTAAAACAAATTATATTGGAAGAAGTATATAGTTGTACAGAAAATACGTGGCCCACAGAAGTTTGGATAGATGTGACAAAAAGGAGGAAATACAGTTAATTATACTGATGTGAGATTCTTGTATTTCACCTGTAATGGTATACTGCTAGATAGATCGTGGTAGGTTTATGTATTTTAATCTTTAAAGGAATGATTCCAAATATACTAAAATGAAGCATACATGAAAGTTAGAACTCTATATTTTAAAAACACATTTAAATCTCTCTTTGTCTCCCTCTGCTCACCGAATGTTAGGGAAAGAAAAACAAAGAAATAAAACAAAAATAAAGGTAACATGGGAAAACATAATAATATCATACATAATAATAGTAAAAATAAAACAACAATATAGTACATTAAATAGATCCATATAAATAAACCCAAATAAAAAAGTAGATGTTATCAGATTGGTTAGAAAAACAAGACCCAATTCCGAGTATTTTATAAGACATTGTGTATTTCTTGTAAGTACACAGACCAGTAGAAAGTAAAAGGATCGAAAAAAATACATCAGGCAAACACTAAATTTAATAAATCTAATAAGACTCAATATCAAAATAGTTTTAATAAAAATGGATGTTATAAAGCATAAACTACCTTTTTTTTTTTCACTTTTTTTTTTTTTTTTTTGTGGTCCGGGGATCGGACTCAGGCCCTTGGGCTTACAAGGTAAACTACATTATTAAGTAATGATCGAAGGATCAACTCATTACATATATAGAACACATCTGATAATAGAGCTTCAAAGTACATGGAAAAATAGTGATAATACTGAAAGGAAAACCAGACAAAGCCAAGATTCTAGTTGGCTCTTTTAATTTTCTTTTCTTTTAAATTTCTTTCCCATGCACACACAGACTATGTGTCAGGTCATAAAATTAACAGTAATACATTCAGAAGTATTGCAATCTTACAGAAGTTATATCAACAATAAAGAAAACACAGTTGCTCAAAATCTATGGGACACTTTTCAAACAAGCTTAAAAGAAAAAACACAGTTTTAAATTACATATATGTAAAAATGTAAAGGAATGTTTTTGAGCATCAGTCTCTTCTGTATCTTGAACTACATGCAGAATCAGTAATGCCATGTACTCATTCATGGGCAGGAAGCAAGCTTTAGGCCCACGGGTCTCTGAACAATTCTGTTTTCAGGTTCTCAAGGTCTGGGAAAGCCTAACTTTTTGCAAATTAAAGTTAAAGGTAAAATCAGAAGCGCTTGATTCAGCAGCATTTCTACAGAAACATGTAAGAGTTCTTGAAAAATGCTACATTTACTAAAAACCAGTAACTGTATAAGTTATAAGTAGATGACCCCCCCATATAGTCACAATTATTTCTTGAGCCCCTACTTTATGTTATATCATAATATAGGGCCCCCTTATCTCCTCTATAATTTAGGTTTTAAATTTTTTTAAGTGTTTGTTATTATGTGTTTGCAGTAAATGATTATATTCACTATGAGGAGTTGTTCATGTACATAACATTTAAGGCTTTTTACAAAAAAAAAACAAAACAAAACATAGCCTTAGGAATGTGCTCTTTACTTTAAACTCATGCTTTTTTTTTAGAATTTTAGCCTTTAGTTTCTTGTGTTCCCTTTAGTTTCATTAATTTTGTAATCTTGTGAGAAGCCTTAGCCTAAAAATAAAATAATTGTCTCAGATTACACACTATGTGAACTGTGGTTCCATTGTAATTTCCTTAGTTGAGATTCAGCAATGAACTTTCAGGTCATTTTAAAATATGTTCTTAAAATTTAATTTCCTTTACTTTTGATAACACTATAAAACTAAGCTACCCAAGTTAAATAAGGTAATTTTATTAGTCTACTTTTCATATCTTTCAGCCATTGCAAGGTACTTTGCTGGACTTTGGAATGTACTTAGCTCAAGTGCAGCTTTAGAAATGAAAAGGGGAGTTCGATCCCTGGCACCATAAAAAAAAAAAAAATGAAAAGAGGAGGTTTTCCAGTGTTTCAGAGATGGAATCCATGACTGGGCCTGAATTTTATGATGGTTTTAATATTTTGCTTTTTTCCAGACAAAAGTTCAGTGCAAACATGGTAGGTACATTTTGGTTAAAACCAACAAAACATTTTATTACATAAACATGGGGACTCTGCCACTTTTATTCTTATATAACCAGTGAATTTTATGTCTTGTTCACTTGGTATTGCAGATCAAAACTAATTATACATATTAATATGTCATTGCTACTTTTAAAATTTCCAATTAAAAATCTAGGAAAATTATTTTCAAAATTATTCTGAAATCCATAATATTCATCCTCAATTCACTAATCACACTATTAATACATTTCTTGTACTATAAAGAAATTCTCCCCTTTCCAATGTGATAACATTATAAGGATGTCATCAAGTAGAGTAATGAGAATTTGCTCTTTTGATCCAAAAGGCTCCTGCTCTTACATATTTGATATTTATTTGTCTGAGAATAAAGAATCAGGGTTCTTAAAATATTCTATATAAGAAAAATTAAGACGATATCACCTGCCTCGTCCTTTATTTTCTTGAATCAAAGTCTACTTGTGATTAGTATCAAACCATGTTTCTTTGTCTAGAGTATAAATTGATTTTTTTTGAGTTTTAAATCATCTTGTCTTTCAGATTACCACAATTTCCATAATAAGTCCAACTTTAATAATCTCTAATATAAGTCAGAAAAATGTCCATGTTAGAACCATAGCAAACCACTCCTCCTGCCTTAAACTATATATCACATATTCTGTATCTAAGTGGAAAATTTAATTTTCTGTTGTATGGTCTAATTGTATATTAGTAAATTTCAGCAGATCTATATCACCTGACATGAATTCCAAGGACTGTATTCAAAGTCTTTCTTGACCAAAGACCAATGAGTTAATTCTAGCATATAAATTCCTGGAATCTATACCTGAAGACCAACAGACTTTATTAACCGTAAAAGAAGAAAGGTGAAAACATTCACATTATTATGTTCATCCTTGATACAAAAGTTTAAGTCAGAATTTATGAAAGGTAATGGATCCACTAAAATAAATTTATGCTGGCGAGTTACTCAGAGTTCAGTCTTATTTGGACTCTGTATGAACTGAGTACATTTAAACCAAAGAAATAAAGACTGCAGAGCCACGATATTTGACTTCAAGGGAAAAGTTTGCCAACTGAGAGAAGAATTACATTTACTTCGTTTTGCTTCATAGAGTAGAACCACACTCAAAGATGGCAGATTACTGGATATTGAGTTCACTTTAATATAAGGAAAATTCTATTACCTTTTTTCTACCTTTTATTTTGCTCTTTATTTACAGTTCGGGTTTCTTATAAAAGAGAAACCATACAATATTTAACTTTCTGTATCTGATTTATTTCACCTAGCATTATGGTCTCAAGTCACATCCATTCTCCTACAAAATGGCTCGAATTTATCCTTTTCATGGCTGAGTATATATACCTGTTATGTATATAGACCACTTTTTGTTTATCCATTCATTTATTTGTGGGCATACAGAGATAGACTTAGTAGAGATGGGAAGGGTCTCTGATGGGGTATTCAGAAGGGAGAGGAGGGGAAGGAGAAGTAAGGAGGATCAAGATGAACAATGTACCAACTCCCCATGATGGTTGGATATAATGAATCAGAAACATTGGCTAATAATAAAAGAAAATTCTAAAAAATTCAAAGCAGTCCGCTATCTGGAAAACCAGTACACTTCTAACACTAAAACAATTTTAGAGGCTGAATAAGCATCGCCCAGGGATGTTGGAGAGAGGGCCCCTGTCCAGCATGAAAGTTGGATTTGTTAGTTTTAAGCTTTTTTTTAACACCATTTCTTTTTCCAGAGATATTTGACAGCATAACCTCATCCATTTTCTGACTTCTTACCTCCATTTTGTTCACATAGTAATGCACAGAAAAGGGGGAAGAGATCCGTATATTGTTAGTTACTAGTGTGTGGATTTAATGAACTCTCTGAAACATTTTTTTGTAACACTCTTTAGCTGCTTCTAGGACCATCTTTTTGTGACTGTGTCTTCTAGATTCTCTCATCCAGTCTCTTGTGTCTATTTCTTCTAAGGTCGGAAGGGTTTGCTTCCTCTATATTCCTATTAGTCTCACTTAATATAACAATTGGTCATCTGAGAATAACAAAGAATAGTCTTTATTAAGGGCTTAGAGGTAACCTTTGTTTCTGTCTATGTAAAAAAAAATTGCTTTACATTGAAGTAAATTATGCTTGAGCTCTTGACAATCTCACCGATGACAGGGCAAAAGATTTGTGTACATGTGAGGCTCGGCATCAAATATCCCAGTAGAAAGTGACAATTGTCACTTATTTAATCTATGCCTGGTCTGACAATTTTCAAAAGAGATTTCCATTATCAAGTAAGTTAGGAAAATATTAATACTACTATGAACATTTATTGAACAGTTCCTAGGTGTATGTACGGATCGAGTTCAGAGTTTAATATACCACTTAATTTTCATAATATTCCTGAGGGAAAAGCTGTTACTACTTTATTTCACAGACAAAAAGATTTAAAAGCATTGAAAAGTAAAGTAATTTGCCACTACCTAAGCACTGAATAGCAGCACTAGAAATTCACCCAGGCATGTATAACCCTATGTCTTCCCTATAAAACTTCTCAGAGACCTAAATATACATTTTGATGCAAGAATCTTCACAAGAGAAATGTCCTATGGACTCTGTTCCAAAAGTATGTGCTTAGTGGCCCTTTAGTGGCATGTGATGAGAAATTAGTATTTTTATTTAACAAACACCACTTTATGCCTCCTTAGTAGTCTTTTTATTAGAAATAATTTTGATAGGGAAAAGCTTCTAATTAGAGGAACTGCCATTGTGACTTTAACAGTGTGCTGTGAAATACTATTTATAGTTATCTCTTCTCACTGAAAATTGTCAAATAGAGAAATTATAGTGCAAACAGCAACATGTTTAAACCAAAGTCTTGTGTTCATGACAATCAATAGCTATTGTTTGGAAATGAGTTTAGGGATGGTTTGTTACACAGCAGTAGTAAATTAACGTACAGAGAATATATGTAAGTTTTGTGGGAGTCTATAACAACGAAATGATAGATATGACCTCACTGCCTATTATCTATGCTATGACCTTGTTGGCATTCTCCAAAACTTTGAAATTAGGGGAAAAAGTTCTAGTGCAGAGTAGCATGGTAATGTGACCATATAGTGAGGATACAAGGACTGCCTCTGAAGTTTCTGTGTTGCTGACACATAGGGTAGGTTTATCCTGCCCATACTTTTTTAGTTTGAGCTCTAGAAATGGATTAATATACTGTCAGATATTGCTGCTATATGGACAAAAATAAGTTATTTCTGATGATTGCAACATTATGTCTTATGCTGAAAAAGTATCCATGGAGATGAAGTTGAATCTCATACAGGACTAAAAATGTATTAGAGAGACACTTAGGATACAGTGTCTCAATAAATAATGTGCTTAAAATAGTTGATGATCAATGGAAAGAGAAAAAAAAAAACTTACTGTCAGGTATGCATGATGATCATGTAAGGAGACAGAAACTGTGCGTACAAGAAAGGACTGGCAACATAACCAGGCTTGTCGCTCCCTAGAAACAAGCCCAAGAAGCCACTGCTGGCTGATGCCAAAAGAAGTGGGGCCTGTGTGCAACAGGAGTCGACACATGCAGGAAGCTGAGCTCAGAAAAAGATCTGGTTTAATTTGAACTCTGCATGGAACACAGGACAGCTCTTTTGTTTTAATAGCTGACAGGTCTTCCATGTTGGCAAATACTTCAGTGAATTTGATTAAACTATGGTATTTATGCATCCATGACTATATACTGACTGTGTACTGCAGGCTAGTATTTGTTACATTCACTGGCCCCAGTTGCTTCTTCTGTAAAATAAGACTCCTCATCATGCAAGGAACTTAAGGAAAATTCTATTATATTTACGCGCTTCAGCCCAGGTTTACGAGCAAGAAGCTTAGCTATGGCGGAAGCATGAGGATAGCTGTATTAAAGTGCTTTAAATATTGAAAGCACATCAAAAGTCACGGAAATTACTATTTTTATATTGGTATTAATGAAGCTCAATATACAAAAATATAAAATATTTCCCAAAGCAATGTTCATAGCAATTGTTGAAAAAATGTTTTGTGTTCATATTTTAGTAAATTGAAATTCTTCAGTCAAACTGGTTTATGGGTTTGCATGAACTACTTTCTTATGTAAACATAAATCCGCTTGAAAATTTTCAACACAATTTTGGAGTTTTGACAAAATGACCTGATTCCTCCATTTAAAAATCAATTCAGAAAAGGAAGTCATGTTTAATCAGTCACCCAGAAAGAGATTGAGTGTCTTAATTAATGATGGCTGGCGCATAAAGGGGTCTCGTTTGTTGTGAAGAAAGGGGCTGCTTAGTTATAACGAAGAGCCAAACCAAGATTACAATATATGTTTCAGTGGCGACATAGCTCCTGGATCAACATAAAAATGAATTTCTCTGGGGAAAAATGAGTCTGTTTATATGAATACCGCACTAAACTAAATTGAAAATGGATGAAAGATTTAAATGTTAAAACAGAAACAATCTGCTGTAAGATAAAATACATGAAACTCTTGAAGTCATAGGCATAGGCAAGAACTTTCTGAACAGAACTCCACTTGCATAAGAAGTGGCACCAAGAATCGACACACAGGATCATAACAAATTTAAAATTTCTGGACAGCAAAAGAAACAACTTTAGAGTGAAGAATGAGGAAAAGCTTTTGCCAGCAAAAAACAAATCTGTCTAGATATTAGGCAAAAAGACTAATATCTAGAATATATAAAGACCCAAGTAATGATGACATTTTTGGTTTCACTGGAATTATTATGAAACTTGGGCTTGTGTATGAAGCACAGCACCCTTTTAAAAAAAAAAATTGGTTTCTTAAAAATATCATCATCTAAACTCTAGAGCGTTAGAGACTGGAACAATAATTCTCTGATGACAAACGGTATTGTGGCAGAACTAGATGATGGCAAAGCCCAGATAGATTGGAGGGACGGTTGTGGAAAGAGAACAGGGTCACTACATTTTGAAAGCCTAAAGCACTAGCCATGATGGAAATGACACAGTCTGAACTAATGGGCTTCTGAAATGCTTCCTGGCTTCAAGATTGTTTCCAAGAGGGCTTCTAATTTGGAAAACATTTTTACAGGCAAGCTTCGAATAAACAAAATGACTTAAAGTGGAAATACAGTTTAAAGGAAAAAGACAAATACTGGCCTTACGTTTTCCATTTACCTGAAATGCAGGAACATACAATTTAGTTATTTAGCCACAAACATCTAGTCTAGTCCTTTCAAATTATTTTCTTCATAAATTGTTCCTGACGAGAACTTTTGGGTCTTTCCTAGCAAAGGCTCATTTGTAGGTAGGTGACTTGGGAAATGAGAAATCTGTGATTCCCAGACTTTGCTTTTGTTCTGATATTAATGCTTTGCCCATCTCATTACAGAATGGCACAGCCCACACCAGCATTGTCAGGTTGAAGGGCGCATGGCTGATGGTTCTCTGCCTGTGGTGAGTTTGACTGGGCTGAATGGAAACATAAAATGTGACTGACTCCAGGTAAGCTGAGGATGTGTGTTTTCAGCTCCGTATTATTTGCAGCATTTTCTGCCTAAATGAAAGTGCTTTTCAACTGAAAGCTGAATGTGTATGTTTCACTATATTTAGAAAGGCTTTTAGCTACTTTAATCAAAGTCACTCTGTGACTGTCTCCTAGAAATCCTTAGAACTAGAGTGTTTAATCTTGAAAATAATTGTTATGAAGATATTTGAGGATATTTAGTGAAATAATGAAATGCCTTCAGCAAGCAAGGGAAACCAAATGATGAGGAGTAATTTCATTGGACACCTGAGGAGATCATGATTGTGAATCCTCTTATTTAATTTTACAGTGTTGATGCTCAAATACATAAATTTATTATTAATTAATCTTATGGGATCCTTTTAACCATAAATACAGGACAAAGAAATGACAGTCCCGCGTGTTTTTTTCTTTTCCAAACATTTTAAAAGACATGATATGGTATATGGAGTTCTAGTGTGCCATAGTCAACAAATCATGACAAATATTGCCACTAATAATTTGTGTATTTTTTCATTTGAAATATTTGTCTTACAAATCTCTGAGTCCTAAATGAGGAAATGGTATATCTTACCTGTGAGTTATTATTACTAAGAGTCTCCATTTATGAAAACTGCCTCCCACAAAGCCAAATTGAACTGCTCCCTGTACTAACCCAAGAGCTTTCTAAGCATGTGTTCTGCCTGTAGTGAATTATGAGTGTTCTTCAGTGGCCTGACGCCTAGTTCATGAACCTGGCCGAGAGGCGGGGCACAGGCAGATACCAGGAGCTATGAGATTATCATTGATTTCACATACAGCAGAAAACAACAAGGCAGATACATGACCTGATGGCAAAATGCAAAGTTCTAAGGAGCTTCACAGAAAGATAGGCCTTAGGGTGAATGATGTCTATAAGCAAAGAAAAAATGAAAGGAATTGTAGTGGAAGTATAAAAGGGACAAAGATGAATGAGAAGTGTGCCAAAGAAACTGTGATTTTACTCAGATTTCCAGAGAACTGTTATTATCCGTCTTCTAAAATGTCCATAACAGAATCTCACAAGCAAGATGACTTTAAGTCATCTCTTTGATTTGGAGTCTTCCAAGACTTCTATAACAGAATATCACAGGGAAGATGGCTAAAGTATACAGATTTATTTTCGTACAGTTTGGGAGACTAGAAGTCCAAGATCAAGGCAATATGTAGTTTCTACTGTGTGTTCTCTTTTTGGCTTGAACTCACATGGCTTTTCCTCTCATGGAGCCTTTCTGTGGGGTGTCTCTTCCTCTTCTATGGATACCAGTCTTGCCGGGTTAGAACTCTACCCTAATGGCCTCATTTAACCTCACTTAACTTGTTAAAATCCTTATCTAAAAATTCAGTCACATCAGGATTAGCGCTTCAACCTATAAATTTTGAGGGAACATGTTTCAGACCCTTATATTTAAAAACTGATTCAGGACAACAGTATTAAGGAACTCTCTGGGATAATATTTTTCATCTACTTCATTCTTACTAAACATTTATGACCATTGATATTCATGTACATGCTTCTTACTACTACAAAATTCATGACAGATTAGTAGATTCTCCTCTGTCTCCTTTTTTTTTATCTCTACTTCTTTTACTTCAAACATACATGTAAAGATATATGCAATCCTATAGAGATAAGATCCACTTGATTCCACTTGGATTGATTTAAAAGAAACTCATTTTTGATGGGAACAAAATATGAAAGCATTAGTATTTGCAGTTGTCTCTTTCTTGGCTTTGTAAGAAAGATTCTTACAAAGAAAAATATTTTTTTAGCTTTGCTCCTGGACTTTGATTGTGTTAAGATTTTGGAAGGACAGTACTTGCAAGACACTTAAGAACACTGTAGTGGAAAGTTGTTGACCGTACCTAATGGCTTCCACATACCTGAACTATTGCCCAGTTCTCCACACAGACAGCTACAGCCACAGGACTGACCACTAGCCAACAGTATTCGACAAAAGTATTCGACGGTTACATGGGGGATAACCATAAGCCATACACTTACACCGCATGAACTTGTTTGGTTTTATACTTCAGTTTTTTAAAAATGAATTTACATGACTTTTTCTCTTTTGGAGGGACATGATTAAAAAATGTTCAGGGCTGCTTCAAGAAGCACATGTTAAAGAATGCAGAACCCTCATCAGTCTGAGGGTCCAAGAATTGCCCTTCAGTCTGTAAACCTATACACTAGAGCAGATTTGAGCCATTTTACACTTTTGTGTCTCATTTTTAGAGGCATTAACTTTAAGAATTTTTCCATAATCTAGTCACCCATTTCTGCTATCAACAATTTTCTCTGCTTCTAATGTAAATTTACCTTTCCTTCATTTCTGGCCACATGATTACCAAGAATTAAAGACCCTCAGTGGTTTAAGCAAGTCAACATAGTCATTCCACTGTTCAGTCTGAATGGTTGGGCATAAAAACCAGTGTAATGGGATCTAACAAGATTTAAGAAAACTGGCTGAATAGTCCATGGACATTACCTTCTCAGAGGAGCTATAGGAAGAAATGTTTTCCTTTGATACTTTGAAGATATGGAATAGAGGACACTTCAAACTCCTGATACCAAAAGGAGGTGCTTCCCAAGAGGGAAGTTGACACATAGAAGTTAATTTAAGAAAAAAGATCTGGTAGTATAATCCGAAGCACAAGAGATTTTTTTTTAATAATCAAGAAACCTTCCATGTTGGCAAGTACCTTGGTGAATTTTAAATTTTGGTATTTATTCGTCTATAAGTATAGATTGACTATGTTCCATATGCTGATACTTGTAACATACGTAGCCCTCAGTTGCTTCTATGAACAGGAGTTATGTTACTGCTAAGAGCTGAGCTATATACTGTGTAGTCCTTCTAAATCAGGCATCAACCTTCTGATTTTTGATTGGCTTTATATAACAGGATATTTTGTGTAATTATTTCAACCCATATTCATTTCAACAAAGCTATGCTCTATGTTTCCGTTTCAGCCTTGGGAATCAAGTTATTTCTTCTATCTGTATCATCTGTTTCTTTAGAGTATACACCAATAATATGTCACAAATTTTCTGTCCTAGCAATGTTTTCAACTGAAATATCATTTATATTCTAGGAAAGCATTTATAAAACCATGGTTTAAAATGAATAGCTTTGTCTTTCAAATGTTTTCTTCATTCTTTTCTACATCAGTTTAATTAAAAATAGATGCTTAATTGTTGTCGAAGGATTGGTGGAAAGTTCATTCTTGAATTATGTCCATCTCATATAACTGTAGAACTGAAGTCATAGAGTTTTAGGTTTGTCCTCTTTGGGTCAAGTATAGGAAATCAAATTTTCCTACTATCTTTTAATTCATTCAGATTAAAGTGTCACAAAGCTTGACTTTTCAAATTAAGGGTAAAGTGATTTTATAAAGTGAAACTTTAATTTTATTCTCTAGATAAGTTCCCTGAATGAAGGAAGGACAAATATGTGGTCAGACAGGTGGATTATGGTCCAGACTTTGCCACTAATCTGCAGTATAAGATCATTTGTTTTATCCAAATCTGAGTTTTTCAGCTGCGGGAAGCCACACAATCCAGAGGAATCTTTGTAGGATTTACAATCTGTGCATAAGGACTAGTGTGGGCTAGTAAAATTTACCCCCCTAATGAAAATGGATACACTTTCTGCATCTAAAGAATGTAGTTGACACGTGACCTCGCCTCAATGAGTAAACTCAGGGATCCTTTTATTTCACCATACTCCCTGCTGTACCATTTGACAAGAAGGTGTGTGTTTCTCAGGACTGTGTGCAAACTACCGCAATTAGTCAGAATACCTGGTCTTGTCCCGAGTTTGCTGCTTGTAAGATATGAGAATTTTAGCATTCTATGCCACTACCTTGGTCTAACTCATTCTGTTTCCTAATCTAGAAAAAAAGCAAAACTCAGAACCCAACCAAAACTCTATCCATCCCATAAATATTGCACTTCTTCAAGAGAAAATATAAATGCGATATAGTTCATTGTGTAACCAGAGAGAATTGTGCTTCAGTACTTGACAGTCTTTAGTGTTGGGTGATTGACATATAAAAACAGACAAGACACAAAGATCATGTGTTTTTACACCCCAAAGGCAATTATTCTGTTCATAGTATTTTTCTGTTATCTTATCTTGAGTGTCACTGAAGTCATCAACTGGCCAGGATTGGAGGCCTCTCTTGGAGGCCAAGATTAGCTCTTTATCTTGGAAATATTTGAGTTCATTTTGAATATTTCTATGTATTTTCTTTATTAGGAAACAAATGTAATCCCAATGCCTCTGTCCATAATCAGCATCGATCAAAATCCTTTAAAATCTGTTCAGAATGTAAGTCTATTTTCCCCTCCTAAAGGTTTTTTAAAATTTCTTCTCCAGCATATAGATTTCTCACACCTTAAGGAGAGACTAACGGCTATTATTTCAGAATGATATTTTTGAACTACACAAATACATAAGTACTCCTATTCCTTCTGTGCACAAAAAAAGCACTCTGGTAAATTATTGGAATTGCTCTTTTTATGTTGGTTTGAGCACAGACTTACTGGAATGAGATTAGCAACCCCTGATACCCACTGGGAGTTACCACAGGCCACAGATGTGAGTGAGTTGTTGCATTTCAGTGAGTAAATACATTTTGAAATGAAAAGGAAATCTGTTTCAGGGATGGCTCTTACTTCTCTCAAATATTTTACAGTTGCTAACTAATTTTGCTTGTCTTAGTATTAAAAGTATCATCTGATATTATACAAAAAATCTTGTTCACTTATAGAAAAAGGCTGAGCAAAGCAAACAATAGAAGTGTAATTAGTTCAATTTAGCTTGAACTTGGAGTTATAGGTATATAAAAGATTCTGCTAAGAGACATATGTAGTAAAATTTGATTAAATGATACTTATTACATGAAATTGTCTCTGTGATGTTGATTGATGTTTAAAAGATTAAGGGCCCCTTTAAACCAGTAAAATGTTTAGCCAGTTACCAGCAACAGCTTGGGAAACTTAATTGAAAGCAGCTGACGCCTTGATGATGCAGGGCCTCAGTTTAAATGTCAATGAGAAAAGAGTCATTGTCGGAGTCTTAGTTACTTCCTCATCACTGAAATACAACTCTGAACATCTGAAATTTAAAGGACAGAGGTTTATTTCAGCTCAGTTTGTACAGGTTTCAGACCGTAGTCGACTGGCTCCAAGGCAGGGTGGCATAGTGGACAAACAGCTGCTCATGTTGTGGCATCCATGCAGCTGAGAGCAAAGGGAAATAGACACTTCTAGGCCACATGCATTGGGACCCGCCTCTTCCAACCACACTGCTCCTAACAGCAAGTCAGCTGTATTGCCCCGTGATACAATCACTATTCAAAAGCTCCGCCTATGAACACATGAAGCTTTGGGGGACATTTTAGGCCTATAGCATAACAGTTGGTGTGGTTATTTGTTTGTTTTTCAGAGAGAAATTTGATTTCAAGAAAGGGAAATTACTTCAAAAAAGAATGAAAGGAATGTTCTCTGAAGATAGGTGTGTGTGGAGTGGGGGTGTAGACAGGTAACTCTGATAGGCCAGCAAGCCACAGACTGGGTTAAATTGGAAATATTGTGTCTCCTACCAAAATTATGGTATCTTTACCCTCCAAGATTAAGTGCTATTAGGATTTGAGGTTTTATTTTTCATATTTTATATTATCACTAAATATACATGTATTAATAAACTATGTATGTTTGTACATTTAAACTTAGATATATAAAACATAAAACATACTTATGTTCTTTTCTTTTCCAATAAACATTATACAGTATTCATGAAATTTGTCCATTGTTACACATAGTTCTAAATCACATTGTTTCCTATTTTTTCAAACATTACCCAAAATATTTTCACTGATTAATTTTACTAATTAATATAATAGAGTACTAATTTTAAGAAATTATTTATATATTCTAAAAAATAAACTTTTGCAGCTCATATAGTTTTCAAGTAATTTCTCAGCTTGACTGCTTCCTGTTTGCTCTGGTGTTTCTTCTTGAGTTCCCAGGGTAGTCTGTATAATGTATGTTTTGCTTAAGAAATCCTTTTTTACTCTGAGGCCACAAATATATTCTTCTATGTTTGCATATAGAGTTTTTAATTTTTGTCTTTCACTTATGACTTTCATACATTTGGGTCTGATTTTTATATATGACTTTAGTAAAGATCCAATTAGATTTTGTCCCACAGTGAGAATTCATTTCGAGCCAGAGGGATTTATAATGCCTCGTGAGTTATACTTCATGCCCTCATGTGTGCACTGATCTGTTTTGTGTGTGTGTAAATTGTTTCATGTTTCTGTTTGCGCATCTCTATACTAACAGCATGATTACTTATCACTATAAATTTATAATTTGACATCTCATACAACTCTCACTGGTCTTCATTTTTAAATTGTTTGGTTATTCTTAGTGCTCTGTTTTCTACGTATATTTTAAAATAAGCTTGCTATGTTGCTCAGTACCTCTGTTGGAATGTGTATTAGTACTGAATTTACAGATTCATTTGAAGAAAATTGGCAATCCGAAATATTAATATGTACTTGTTTATGATCATGGCTTATTTCTCTGTTTATTTAAATCCTTTAAAATATTGGCCAATAATGTTTTTAAAACATTTTTCATAACTTCATAAGCATCATATTTTATTTAGTGGCATATTTGTGTTCTGTACATTTTCTGTGTTTACTATGTAGAAAATAGGTATCAATGACAAATGATAATTTTCTATTTCACAATAATTCTCATGAATTTTTTTATCTTTATAAATTAATATTGTGGCCATAATATTTAGAACTCTATTAAAGTACTACATGAAAGAAGATGTGATAGAAGTGTATTTGATTTCTTGTTAATTTTTCTGTTAAGCATATTTACTGTAGATTATTTTAAGAGATATACCTTGCCAAGTTAAAAAATAAAATCTTGATTTGAAATATAGGTTTTTAGAAGCTTGTTACTAGTTTAAACTAAATGGATATTAAATTTGACAGAAGTCCTCTTTACCTTCAGTCTATTAATTTGGTAAATTGTATGAATATATTTTCTTTATAATATGAAATAATTTATGTACAAAATAACATGTATATGGTATGTATAGATACACATTAAAGACTAATGATAGAAATATCAGGGTACTCACCCCTCAAATTAAGAAACAATATAATACCAATGATTTTGAAATAGCCACTTCTTTCCTTGTCTTTCTAAAATGGTCATCTTGCTTGCTAATTATTCTTTTGTTTGCCTTTACAAGATTATTGTGTGTATATCTTCACTGTAGATATGTAAATATATGTATGTACGCACACACACGAAGAAATATATAATAAGGTTTTCCTTTTTAAAAATATAATACATTCATAATTTAGAGAAAACCTTTTTACCTTAACAGTAATATTTTAAATATTAATTCACATTGATTGCTGCAGTTGTAATTCATTAACTTATTCATTTACAGTACTTTTTTTTTCTATTTTCAATGAATCTACCATTGCTAATTTATCTATTCCAGTGTTGACAAATGTTTATGTTGAGTTCCCTTTTTCATTATTATTAACAGTGCTGTCAGGCCTCCTATTCAATGTGTTAGGATATTTATTTATTTATTAGCATATATTCCTGAGTAGAATCATTGGTTTGTACTGTTCCACATTTGCAGTGTGATTTAGTTTTCCTGAATACTAAAGTGGGCTTTCATGTTATTTTTTATCTATGTTCTTCCTTGATACATCTGTTAATGACTAGGCCCACATTTTTCCTTCCTTTTTCCTTGTCCTTTTTCCTGTCTCTTCCTCCTTCTCTTTCATTCCTTTTTTCCCTCTTTCTACAGAGTTTTGGTTTTATATACTCAGGTTACTAATATTCTTTGATGAAAATATGTTATTTCTTTCTCATTCTTATCCTTATTCTATTATTCTATGATTCCAATGTCTAGGACCTCATTGAATATGTGGTGTTAGCAAGAATCCTTATTTTGTTCATGATTATTACCAAAATAATATTAATGTTTCAGTATTGACCATTTTTTGGTGGCAGCCATATAACATGAACAATATATATTTCTGTTCCTAGTTTATTGAATACTTTTTCCTTATTCAATTTTAAAGTCTCATGTTTAGTTGCCATTAATATATCAATATATTATTTATCCTAATTTTGATATTCTGATTTGAAACACCTTGAAATTCCTGAAATATCCAACTTGGTCATGATTTACTATCTGTAACTCATTTTCATTGCTATGAAGGCATTTGCTGCAGGAATATAACCCTTTTCATGGGGGGCTTGCCTCGCCCACTTTCCTTCTAATATTGTCTTTTCTAGATAGCAAAATATACTAACCTTATACAATGAATATAGCTGAGCCCCTTTTATTTTCTCTTTTCTGAAAAAAAAATCTATTGACTTGGAGTTATTTGTTCCATCAATCTTTAATAAAATCACCAATACATTTTTCAGAAATTTTTTTATGGGGTAGAGTGGTGTTTTATTTTTATTTTATTTTTGTTTTAGATGGTGTTTTTATATTGGTATGAGATATTTTGTTTTCTATTTCCACTGGACACAGTTTAATAATTTGTTATTATTCTAGAGCTTACCCATTTCACCTATGTGTTATCTTCTCTAATTTTTTCTTATCATTTTATTATGGCACTAATCCTTGTTCAATTTACATTTATGAGCCTTTTACATATATATCATTTTGAGGATTTTTTCTCTTTTGTATTCATCTTGTCAAGGGTTATTCAATTTTAAGAATTATTTCAAAGAACCAAATTTGGTTTGGTTAAACTGCTTTTATGTTTTCTGCTTGATTTTTGCCTTTTTTATTCCCTTTTTACATCTTTTATATTTTTTTACATCTTTCACATCTTTTTACATCTTTCAAAGTGTATACTTTTTTTCTTCTTCTTCTTTTCCTTAATAATTTCTCAAGTTAGAGAAGTAGCTCATTACTTTTTAAAATAGATTTTTATTAAAATTGATCCAAAATTACACAAACTTATAGGCCCTTGCACAAGCTTACAGACCACAATGCATTGCGCCTTTTGCTTATGACAATGAGCAATGTGAACAACCACATAGATGCAGCATTAAGTCACAACTACATAAAGTTACTGTAGTACCTAGTGTGCATGTCACTGTTTTAAATTTGGGTTATTAGGTTTTTATTTTTAAAACATCATTATTCCCCTGGATTCCCATTCCCCTCCCCCTTTGCCCTCTTATTCTCCCTTGAACCCTTTGTGTATTAGCTTATATCTAACCCTTTGCCTTTCTGTATCCATTGTTTACCCTTTTCTTTTGTTTGTATTTTGCCTCACTCAAATGAGGGATATTACTTTTTATATACAAGGAAAGTCTGGAGATTTTCCTAGGTGGTAGACCAGGTGGAGTACTACACTAGGCCATATTAGGTATTTGGGAATGATTGTAATCCAGCAAAAAGTTTTACACATAGGAATGATATGTATAGATTTAATTTTTTAAATAACTGTAATAAGTACAGAGAATCACTTGGAGGATTCAGACTTAAGAAAACATGTTAGTGGACTATTTCAGAATCCTTTATTAGCAATTACAAGGATTTGATGTAGGAGGCAGTGCTAGTGGAGAGGGAAAATGTGGGTGTGTTCGAGAAATATTTGAGTTGATATTGCCTGAACTTCTTGATGGATTCCATTAGTATTTGCTGCTGCCACTTCTCAGATGTGGCCTTCTCAGTAAGATGATGGTAACGCACTTCCATAAGTATTAGATCCCTTAACATTTGTTGATTGAGTGGCTGGAAAACTACCAAGATAGTGATGCCAAGTCCCCTGTCCCCATATTTAATCTACCTGATGAAGACGGAAACCACACAAGAGAACAGTGCTAGGCAATTCTCTCGTTTAGTGAATGCCCGTATTTGTCATGCCCATGAGCTACTTCCAGGTGCCTTCTCCCTGCAGAAGTGGACACCAAAACACAAGCACAGTAAAATTAAATGATGAGGTTGATTTTTGTTCCGTCTTCATCTTTGATATTATTTTATAACAATTTTATTGCCTTTAAGAGACAAGATAGATAGATGTAAAACTGAAATCTTCACATAAGTCTTGAATTCTCTTAGTAAATTCTCACTAATAGAGACTGGTAAATCATCAAAATAACTTTGTCCAAGGTCACACGATGAATGTTTTGGGAAAATGAATTTATCATAAAGCATTTAATTTATTTTGAAGTCTGTGAATGGCTGCTTCAACAATAGTGTGTCTTACTGCTTCTCAAGCAATTAGCTAATCCCCCTATAAATCAACATAACCTCAGATATAACAACTGTCCCTTTAGTCCTAATGACCAAAGGACTGTCCTTTATTTTCCTTTTTCTCCTTTAGTTGATCTGCATTATAATTCTTTTTTCTTGGAAATCTGGAGACAAACTGATGAAACGTGTTACAAACTCATAACAACATTCGTAATGATCGTCTGATTTGAAAGTTCCAGCACTTCTTGTGGATCCAGTGGTTTACGTCTTTGTTGTCCTAAATGGCAGAATTTCATTCATTTTTTTATCCTATGTCAATATCTAGTGTGATGCTAATCTTGACTGTCAACTTGGTTGGATAGAAGGATCCCTAACAAATTAGCAAAGCATACTTCCAGGTGTATCTGAGTGGGTGACAGAGTGTGACCCTGGAGACTCTGTCTGGCCTGATCCCTGCTCTGGTCCTCTTTCCCATCCTCTGCTTCCTTGAAACCATAAACTGAGCAGCTATTCTCCACCATACCCTTCTATCATGGTGTCCCCTGATGCCAGCTGATCACGAAGACAACTCTGAAATTATAAACCTCTGCTCCATTAAGTTGTGGGTGTTAGGTACTTTTTTTTTTTTCCAGCAGTGGAAAACCTGATCAATACTTTGTAACTGGTTTCAAGTACTCTCTTTCCTTATAGGACTCCTTTTGTAAATCATAAACTTTCCTGTCATGCTGGAATCAATGTAAGTAGAAGTAATACATGAATCAATAATGATGAATTTTCTCAAAAAGAAAACAACCATATATTCACTACCTAACCTGGAACTTGGAAAGGTATAGCAGAAATTTAAATAATCCTTAAAATTGTCTTCCATCCATGAGTTTAATGATTCTGTAAAGAATGACAGATTGATTTAATTTTCGTTCATTTCTCTTTGTTAACAATATTTTTAGAAAAGTGTTCTATTAAAGAATAAAATATAGTGAAGTTTTAAAATTGTTTAGATACAGATTGCTATATTATTCCAAATTTAACACACTATGAAATTGCTACTTAGATTAAAAAAAAGAAAAATTTTAATAAATGCTGCAAAATTTACCTATTTCTCTAAGTTACCATTCAACCTCTTTCTTAAATATGTCTACCATCCAGATATCTTACAGCAAAAATGGATTTTGCCCATTTTTGAATCATATAAATAGAATTATCATTCCTGGCTTCTCATGCTGCAATATGTTTTTAACGAGTCGCACATCTATTGTCACAGTAACTGTATTTCAGTCATGCTGTGCTGTATAGTGTTCTGTAATGTGTTTAAGTCCTTCTTAAATTTTAATTGTTGCAAATAATGATAATCTTGCATAATCTTCCACACAAATATGCTCTAAACATATACCTACGAGTGGAATTATTAAGTCAGATCATGCTCATAGTTCATATTGACAGTTTTCCAACATAGTTTTTCTAGTGTATTCTCTCTTTTCAGTGTACACAATTTCTAGATGTTGTACAGTCTTGCTAACATATTCTATTGTCAGTTTTAAAATTTTAGCCATTCACTGTTGAGTTTTATCCTTATTCTCTCTGGGTTTGGTAGCAAATATAATGTGCAAGAGTTTTACTTGTATCCCTGTGAAAGATTGGTGTATAATTTTCTGTTCTTCTTTTCTGATTGTTAAGATTTTCAGTTAAGGTTTCTCTGGTCTCATGAGCAATCATGAAATATTGCTCCTCTTACACTATGAAAGAGGATAAAATGAAATATTTTGAAGGAATAACTACTGAGTTAAAAGTTCTTTGTGGAAGATTTTAATAAGATATTTAATTTATTTAATGATACTCAAGCAATTAAGATTTTCTATTTCTTTTGTAAAGTGTCCTTTTCTGGGAATTTAGTCTTTTCGAATTTAGCCTTTTCATTTAATTTTTAAAGTGTATTGAAGAAATAAGTTTTACATCATGAGTATTTAATACATGTAATGTTGCCTTCCTTTTTATTTTCAATATTGGTAAGTTTGCCTTCTCCCTTTGCTTTTATGAGCATATAGATTCTCTCTATTGTTTATTTAGTTTTCACTTCACTAGTGTCTGATTTTAATTTGCTTAAGTATTTTCTGTTCGTTTAGTATTTTTAGATCAATACTTACATTGCCTCAGTATTTTTTATGCATAATGATCTTAATTTTTTTAATTTATTAAATATCTACAATGGTTTAAATATCTCTTGAGTCATGAACTTAGCAGTACCCCACATGTTTCAATATAGTAAATTTTCCTGTCATTCAGTAAAAATATTTTCTGTTTCCTTGTGATATTTTCTTAGTCCATAAGTTGTTTAGAAATGTGTTGCTTCAAATACATAGACATCTATAGGTCTCTATTTGTTATTGTTTTTAAACTCATTTATACTGTGGTCAGAAAACATGCATTCTCTATTGTGTATGCTTAAAATACATTGATATTCAATACTCACTCTATGGGTTAACATTGGATCCATTTGATATTTTTCATGTGTACTTGAAATTAATGTGTTCTGTGATGGTTAGATGGAGGAAATATGGTCTTCAACAATCTTACTTTTTTGTCTGCTGGTCTTATCGGTTCCTAAAAGAATGGTGTTAAATAATCCCACAGTTAGTTTGTGTAACTCTGTTCCTTCTTACAGGTTTGAAACTGGGAGGGTGTATAACAACTGGTCAAAAATAATTTTACTTTTTTTTCCTCATTTTGAATCCTAGTAATATGTCTACCTTAATGTTTATATTGGAAGATAATAAATAGTATAGCTAGAGTGGTGTTTGGTTAGAATTTAAATGGTTTGTTTTCCCTATCATATCATTCTCTTTTTTTTTAATCCCTTGTATAAGGGAAACCATGTGATATTTAAGCTTGTGCAACTGACTTATTTCACTTAACATTCTGTTCTCAAATTCTGAATTTTGTTTTTCTTTATGGCGGAGTAACACTCCACTGTATAAATATGACGTTCTATTTATCCATTCTATTGATGGGTATACACACTGTTTCCAAGAACCAGTTAGTACAAATTGTGTTTCTATAAACATGGGTGTGCACGTATCTCCGTATTATGATGACTTTAACTCTTTTGGGAAGATAACTAGGAGGGGGGAAGCGGGGTCAAATGACATTCTTGAGAGCTTGTTTGGGGGTTCTAGCAGGGGAGCACAGCTGTTCCTAAACCCCCCACCACCACCTCCTCTATCTGGGATGGTTGTCCTCTCTAGCCAAGTGCGAAGCTTCGGGAGGGACACACATGGACCCATGATTCAGGAAGGGACACCTACCTAGCCGGCCAGATCAGTCACATCAACCCTGACGATCAGTGGGGTGACAAATGTCACTGGCAGGTTCTTCTCACATCCTCAAATAAAATTCTTACAGTTTTATTTTAGAAGAAGATGTATTAGGCATCTCTGGACACTTTCAAGATTTTCTTTTATATTTTTGTTTTCAGAAACTTAGTTATGATATACCCAAGCATGTCCTTCTTTTTGGATTGGCCTTCATGGTCCTCCTTGAGTCCGTGGGTTAGTACATTGAGAATGTCCTGGCCATTATCTTCTCACTAATCGTTTCTTCCTTTTGTGTTATCTTCTCTGGGATTCCAGTAAAACCTCATGTTGTGGCCTCTCACTACGTCTTGACTATCTCAAATTCTTTGCTGAATAATCTATCCTTTTGTTTCTTGTCATGCTTTCTAGGTAATTTGTTTTGACCTAACTTTCACTTTGCTAGACTTCTCTTCAGCTGCTATTAAATGCATATACTGGATTTTTATTTTTAGTTGAAGTTTTATTATTTTTGTAGGCTCAGTTTTCCTACTGAAATTGTCCACCAAGTCATCTAATCCTTTCAATATTTAGTACTATTTAATTTAAAACATTAGCCTGACACCTCCAATATCTGAATCTCTTGTGAGTCCACTCTTGTCTTTTGTTTTTCTTGATCTTTTCGGATTCCTTTATATGTCATTATATTCTTAGTTCTTTATTAAGTAAAAGTCAGACAGTTTATATAAAAAACTTAGAGAAAATTTGAAGCTTAGGGTAATATTACATTTCTGGAGAGAATTTACATTTTCATGTGTAGTTAGGAGGGGAGAAAATCATTTTAATTTAATCCAAGTAACTAAAAGCCAGATTTAGTTTGTGTGTTTGCTAGTACACACTGATATGATTTTGATCTTTCTTGCTGACATCTGGGAGTACACGCCAACAGACTGTCGTTGACCAGCGCCTTTCCTTCCTGGTACATCCAGGTGTCTGGGTTTTGTTTGTCCAGCCCTACGTGCCATGTTCTGCTTAGCTTCTGAACTCCTCAGTAGCCACTTCAAAATTTGTGAAAATCTTGGGTTCAAGTTGCATCAAATATTAATTTCAACTCTAGGCATTTCTCATCTCTCTTGCTTTCCAGTTCCTTTAAACAGTTATCTTATATCTTTTAAGTAAAAGATATAAGAAACCTTTTCTCAGTTTTTTGTGGAGGATTTGATGTAATACAAGATAATCTATCATATCCAGAGATGGTCATCTCTCGCTCAGTTTTCAATCAGAAGGAACAAGATCACAAAATATCTCAATTTTTTCTCTGTATGACACTAGATAATGACTTTGTTATCCCTGCACAGCATTTCAAAATACTATATTTCTTCAGAGATAACTTTTTGCATTGATACTCTATTTTTCTTTATCTGTAACACATCATTTGTATTGTTTAACTAAGGCTTCTAGAGGTTTTCAAGTTTAATCCATGTGACGAGTATGCTTTATATGTATTATCCTATGTGGAACATGTGAACTATTTTTCCTAAGGCAGACTATAAAACAAATGTTTGATTTTTTTTTTTTTTTTTTGGTGCTAGGGATTGAACTCAGGGCCCTGATGCTTGCTAGGCAAGCACTCTACCCTCGTAGTATTTTATACCTAACTAAATGTGGTCTCCTTTTGGATCTTATCAACATTTTTTCAAAGAGTTTAATATTTGATTTGGAAAAATTTATATAGATTTTAAAAACAGAAATATCCATCACATATCTAATTACTCCTGAAGACATAACATGCACTTTCTTTATTTGTTGCATTAATACATAAGCCTTTCATTCTCAAAATCCAATTGGGTCACCAATGTTAAAATGTACTTCATTCCCTATATTCATACCTCAACTTATACCATTCCTTCCTCTAGGAATATGGTACCTGTATTCCATTTCTAATATCACTCATTGAAATCCTAGACACCAAATAAAAACTAGATTAAATGGCATAACTGTTACACTGGTTACTCTGACCAAGTAGTCTTTGGAAGAGAACAGTCTGTGATTCCGTGTAATACATGTAAACTTCCTGTAGTGCAGTGTCTTTCCTCACCCTCATTGTGTATCTACGCTATTTCGCATGTTGTTGTAATCTCCTGGAAGATGGGAATTTTATCCTAAATGGTTTGCATTCCCCACTGCTTGTGTACTTTGTATGTGGTAACTTCGTTCGCTTGTAATGAAGTAGAATTATGAGAGTTAGAGATATTTAAAATCAAACATGAGCTGGGGATTTAGCTCAGTGGTTAAGAGTGCTTGCCTTGCAAGCACAAGGCCCTGAGTTCGATCCCCAGCACAAAAAAAAAAAATTAAACATGAAAACAATGTCATATCGATTACTTTCTTATATAACACAGAACTACTGGTTTTTCGCAATTCTTTGTAAAGATTAAGGAAAATATTTAGGTAACAGAATACATATAAAATTGCTCCAAGTGCAAAAAGACAAACATAAATATTACACATATTATAAACTCTTGGATTACCAGACCATTTGTGAAAATACTTTGAGATTAGCTCTCTATAAGTTTGTTCATAATCAACGTGAAAAGCCATATCCCTTTTTATGATTTGTTTCTTTTTGTTATTATTTCCCAGTTCCCCCCACACACATCACTCAGTTGAGAAAGTGGGCACTAAAAACATTACTGCAAATGCCTAAACCTCAACAATATTCTGCAGAAACAACTTATGTGAGGCTATAAAATCTGTGTGACATTTTGCAAGAATAATTATTTAAAGCTTCAAACTGTTATCTTGAAAATTTGTAATATGCATCAGAGGGTAGAAATAGGCAAGTCTCTACAACATTTTGGCTCAACAAGCATTTATTTTTTAATGACAACCCATTCCTATTTTTAATGGCACTTATTTTTGTAAACAGAATGATCAGTCTTATCAAGGACATATACCAAGTTCGGAACTGTTCTCCTGAAGCCAGCAAACAGCATCCCTGTCATGCAAGTCATTTCCTATTTACATAATCATATGTGATGGAGTCTGGCTAAATATCAGAAACCTCATCTGATTTTTTTTTTACAAGTTTCCCCAACTGTCAGAGTTCACTCAGGCTTCGTGGAATTTGTCTAAACATTGTGTTTTTTCTGTAACTTGTAGTAGAACCACTTACAAAATTCGGTTTTCAGGATCTTCTGACAGTTTTTCCACTGAAACGCAATACAGAAGGAAACCCAGCTTTCTCTTCTGCATATGCATTTGCTTGTCATGCCCAAAGTGCATAAAATAATAGATGGCTGTCAGTTAAGGAACCAAACAGAATTCAGAGAAACCCAGGGGAAAGAAGATGTTGACCATACAAGGAAGAATATTTTTATAGTTATATTTTTAACTATAAGTATTCTCAATGAAGAGAATGAAGGCATCTTGAGGAGTCATAGGAATTCCAAAATTCAGGTTTATTCATTGCTTAAATAATACAATGGTTTATTAAAAAACTGGAACCTTATAATACCAGTAGCTGTAGGTAGGCTTAAAAAGAAATCTATCCTTCTTGGTAATCTGAAAATCTTCTAAATTTTCCTTTAAAAGTAATCCAATCTATGTGTATTATTATCACCAACATATTTACCTAAATTAAATATACTTTCATATTATCATTTTTGTTTTGGAATTAAATAATTGTGTATTGTTTAACAAATGAGATGATACTTGTAGTCTAGTCTTTATTTCATGAAGAATAGTATTGAAATAAGCTATAACTTCTTTCTTTTCCTCTTCTTTCTTCAAGTTATACTTACAAACCACAGTTTAATTTCAGTTAATACCTGTAAGGCATCTATTTAAAGTGCAGAATTTAGTGAGTTTTGTGAGTTGTGCTTACTGAAGCCGTGATCACAAAACACAAGTCATTTCAATCACCCCAAAGAGTATTTGTGCCTTCTGTGGTGACTCCTTTTGCACAGGCAACCACTGATCCCATGTCACTATAGATTACATTGTACATCTTAAAATCTTCTATAAATAGATAATACAGTATTTATACTCTTGCTGGCATCTTTTTACTTAGTATAGAGAATTTGAACATCAACCTTATGTGTGTCATGTATCAGACATTCATTGGTTTTTATTGCTGAGAATCATTCTGTTGTTTTTGTTTCGTTTTGTTTTGCTTACCTAATCATGTACTAATTGCGGTGAAGGAATGAAAGAGTGATACAGACAGAAGAGAGAGCAAACACAAGGTTGGGTATTATTAAGCTCGATTTTCAGGACAACTGAGGATTTAAGCAACAGGACACTGTTTTCTATTTCAGGGCTGTACGTTAGGGAGAGAAATAGAGAAAAATGTATCTGCTAAATCCTGTATCCCTCATGAGTGAGCTCCCTTCTATATACTGATCTAACTTGCATGATGGTCAAGTACATATATCCTATAAGTAGTCAGTACACTGTGTTCTAGGAAAACCTTGGGGTCCCAGGAGAAACACACAGTAGACCCTCCAGGAAGAACCGTAAGTTTCTGCCCATCTGAAGTGAACTGAAAGCATACAGAGGCTGGGGTAAAGTAGGGCCCCAGTGTTGGGTAAGAACAGGAGAACTGAAAGTTGGCATAAAGAATCTGCATCTTGCATGATGCTTTGCAACATTTAGACCTGCATAATAGCTGGCTTCCCACTGTAGCTGGCTCCCAGCACACAATATATGGTTAACAAACAATCACTTAGGTTTTGCTTAACTAACTATAATACTTTTGTGAGGTTCTGGGAATTGAGCTCAAGACTTTGCACTTGCTAGGCAAGCGTTCTACCACTGAGCTAAATTCCCATCCCCAACTACTATAATAATTTTTTTCGTTTTTGGTGCTGGGGATCAAACTCAGGGCCTTGGGCTTGCTAGGCTGCTATAATAATTTTTAAACAGTCTTGCTATGTTGCCCAGGCTGGCCTTGAATTCCTGAACTCAAATTAACCTCCTGCCTCAGACTCCATAGTAGCTGGGACTATAGGTGCGTGCCACTGTAGCTGGCTGACTAGTCTAAGTAAATACATATATATATATATATAATTTTATTAACAGTGGCCTCTGTCCTCTCAAAATAACATATTCCTATTTTTATCTAAGGAAGGAGATGTGTATTTGCTTGAAGATGATGGCCACATCCAACTTTGAAAAGATTTGATGCAAGTGATTTAGTGGAACGAGACAGAATTCCTGCTGGTCCTGACTACATAGATGATTAGATGATTATATTCATTATTCTCTTTCTGAGCTGTAGATTTCTCTCATGCTCAGTGCACATGGTGCTTGGTTTGGAGCAGCAGATTCAACTAACAGTGAGGCTACAGGGAACCCCTCGGGTCATTGCCACTCTTGGTTAAGAGCAAATTCTGAGCATGGTGATAATCAACAGCAGTGCATCTAGAAGTATCCTGGAATTTTTCTCTCCTATCGGTTGGGAGTACTCATTAGCCACATTTCAGGAAATGCTTCTGAAAAATGATATGTGATTCTGGGTAAACTATTCATGTGATTTAATTGTATGTTCTGGAGTCGCTTAAATGTGTTGCTGGATAGATATTATGGATTGCTACCTGATTTTGAAGGGAATTTTTATGTAATTGTCACTTGGTATCTTGCAGTCAGGTGCTGTGTCTCTAGCAAATTCACTAACACAGCCAAAAGTATTATCCAAACGTTTCCTGCTGTAGAAGGCACAGATGTGCTCCAGAACTTCATAAGTCTAAATTGATTCTGCCATTGGCTTGCTAGAAATTCAACATGATATCCCTGTTCTTCACAGAACTACAGAATATTAGGTCTTGTACCTTGGAAACTCCAAACACGACATTCTCTTATATTAAATTCCCGTTGAAATTGGCAGACTTCTGGGTTATCATAAAGGTGTAGAGTTAAATATGTATCTATATAACTAATTTTGTAATATAGTTTAGATTATATAACTATTTTTGTTTTTGTTCATTTGACTTGTGTGGTAAATTGAAAAAGAAAGTTGTAGGGTTTTTCAGATTTCTACTTTAACAAGTGGATTATACTTGGATGCACCCTTTAATGTGGGACTGATCTTGTGATTTGGTTTGCCCAGTAAAATGTGGGAGAAATTATGCTGTAAGACTTCCAACCTGATGATGTCTAAAAGCTTCTTAGTCCCAGCTGGGTCACCATCTGTGTAGTCACAAGTAGAATATTTACCTAGTCAATGAACAAAATAAAGAAATATAATTTTTGTGTTGTCATTAAATTCTGGTGTCTTTGAATATGCACTAATCGACAACTGATATAATGTGTTTTGTTTTGATAGTTACATTAAAAATCTCCTTTTGCTAGTGTGTTACCTATGTTTTTGATTTATAAAGTTGGATGCTATGATAATGCATATTCATTTCTAATATTTTAATTGTGAATATTGCTTTATAAATTTTTTGTCACATCTAATTCTTTTTAATGAATTCTACATTGACATTTCATATACAGAATAGTTGAGTGTGTGAGCTAAAGTGAAAATATTTTCCTTTTAAAATTTGTCACCACATTAATATTTTTTAAAGTTCCATTGTTATATTGTATCTTGTTTATTTTATTATGTTGCAATTTCTGTATTTCCTTTTCTATTTGATATGTTTTTGTAGCCCTTTTATTTTTAATTTCTTTTGGTAATTAGAAGATTTGTATTTTTATTACCTTTACTGTACTCTTTCTTCACTTATCCTGTAGCAATATTGTCAGTTTTTAATAGTATCTTCCCACCCTGTTACCATATAGCAAACAGTGGCCTATTTTCTATTTTCTTCTTTCCTAGTCCATTCTTACATTTTAAAAATGATACTTATTTTTACCTTACCAGAACTTTGTCAAATACTTTTTAATAAAGACCATTCTTGCACCCTGCTCTCACCTTCATTATCGCCTTAGATCCAAGACTAAACACACATGATGCTCCCTCGCACTCATTACACCAACACGATTCCAGTCATCACCTGGTGGGCTGAGTATCATTCTCTCAAGGAAGACTGAAATGAACAGTATTCCTTGAGGTCCTGCTTATTTAAGTCTTTGTTATGTACTTTAGGGACCGCAGAGTGTACAAAATCCCTGGCTCACAGCTTACATCTTTCAGTTTCGAAATAATGTTCTACTTCTTGTCTTGTTTTATGTGCCATTCTACGAAGTCTGTAGCCAACCGAATTCCCTTGTCCTTGTAAGTTTTTTGCCTGACGGCTGTAGTGTAGAGGTTTGCTTCCTTTCCTTTTAAATTGGAAAAAAACAAAATGAGCATGATAAAAATCTGTCCAGGATATTTCTTGAAGTTAGCCATTACTCATCAAATTTGGAAAATGTCTGTTAAATACTTCCAATAGGTAGAAGAGGCATTCTTTAAATTACATATCTTAAATTTTATATATATATATAAAATGTATTTGTTGTCATTGTTTTGGTTTTCTTCTTTGAAAACTACAACTATGCATATGTTGAACTATATTATATATATATTTAAAATTATATACATATATATTCTACATAAATAAATTTCTATATTATTTATATGTAAATATTCTATACAGTATATATAACATATAATAGATAAACGTATTTATATTACATATAATATATATAGTTGTTGTTATTGCTTTGGTTTTCTTCTTTGAAAACTCCAAGTATACATTTGTTGGACTTTTTTTGATCTGATTCTCCATATTTTGATCACTTTGTCTTTGCTTTCACTACTACATTTATATCATTCTTGTTCTTTTACTTCCCACTTGGCAATTTTACTCATTGAAAACTTTTAAAATTTGGTGTTTATTTTTGTGATGATTACTTTTTCTTCTATTTTTCTAGATTCAGTTAACTTTTGCTTCATTTCTTTGTATTTCTTATCTATATTTAATCTTAGTTTTTTAATTTTCCTGCTTCAAGTGCTTTCCTCCCATATTCCTAAACGTTAGGTATACATGCACGCACGCACACATACACACACACACATACACACGCACACACATAAAGAAGTGTGGTGATATATATCTTCTCTAAAAACCATAAAATAAAAATATGTATACAAAGTCCTCCGAAAAATGTCTTCACACTTTAGGAAAAGAAAAACAGTATGATATTTTTTCAACAGATGGTGTTACCTTTATATGGGGTGACCCTAGAGGATCTAGGGTTGTATCTTGCAGAAAACCCACCACACTGCGGCCCTTAGAGAAGAAACTGAAAATGTACATGCACCAATCTCAGTGACCAAGGCCACCAAGCAGCAGTTCACCACACTAATAAACTTCTGGAAGCTATTGTCCCCAATTCGAGCACCTCTTGTCATTGTGGATGACCAAAGGTAACTTATATTAATCTCATGATGTTTCAATAAATTTAGTATTAAAATATTTATACAAGTTTCTCTTTTCCTGAAGTGTGAATACATTTTTTGGCAGACTCTCTCTCTATGTATATAGTTTCTATATATGAATTTTGTCCTGTATTTGAATTTAGCTTTTAATTTGTGCAAGTAGATCATATTTTTAGTATACTATGATATTGCTTTCACAGATCTATTGCAAATTGGTCATAGTTTTAGTATACTATGAGATTACTATGAGATTGCTCTCATGAGATTATTTTGTCATACTAAGATTAAGGCAACCTATTTTTGTCATAGTTCACAAAAATGGAAGTAGCAAAATTATCTTACTCTGTATTTTATATTATTTGTATTAACAATATCATTTATTTTTTAAAGATGTTCCCCCAAATTATTATTACTTTTTCCAATCATTCAAAAAATTTGAAAGACTTTTTTTACATTAAGTGCCTGCATATATAACATGCAGTTTTAAAAATAATTTACTAAACTCGCTTTATCATTTATCTATCCATTTATCTGCCCTTCTACGCATCTACTAGTTTATTTGATGCATTAAATGACAATTCATTTTTTCTTTTTCTTTATGTACTTATGTATGTGTAGTCTGAAGGCAGACTGTTTATAATTTTTATCTGTTAGACTTAATGGAGTCATAATATACCCCTATTGAATTAGAATTTATTCAGAATGATACTTTGAGTGTTCCCTTTGCAGAAATGTTAAATAACTTCAAATATGAATAGGCAACATGGCCTAGGAGAAAGCATAGGCTTTAGTATCACAAAAATGCTATTTTAATGCTTTGTGACTTTGGTCAAGTACTTGATTCAGGGTCCCATATGTGAAATTCTTAGCCTGGTTTCAAGGAGAGAGCAGATAGTTAATAAATGAGACCAGCTGTTCATCTAACTGATAGAAATTAATCTTAAAATTTTTGTTAAATTAGGTTTATTGGTTCATTAAAGTGGGAAGTCAATAACAAAGGGAAGAATGTATACTATTGAACAGAATATGAAATATCATTAAGCAAAACAAATAGAGAAAAAATTCTGAGATATCTTTATTTGTAAATCAATTTTATTTATATCCTCCTCAGTACTTTTTTTGTTTGTTTCACTTACCTGGTAATGTATGAATCATTCTGCCGAATGATGAGTAGACCAGTAAATCAAGCACTCATTGCTATTCATTAACTAGAAAATATTTGGGTAATTAAAACTGATGTCTCTTGGAGACACTGTTAGATCCTTTTTGGCACCCTACTTACAGGAAGTTGCTTTTACTTTTTTCCCTGCACAGAACAAATTCTGGGCTATACCTGCTAATCTTTGACTTGGTGTATTCAAGACCTGTGTGTGTGTCTGTGTGTATGTGTGTGCATGCCCATGCACACATATTTAAATATTGTTAACAATACTTTCTTTTTCAAACTGGAATTTTATTTTGGAGGTAAAGAACAATGTGTACAGAAGGGTTTTAATTCAGTTTCCTATATTTTTGGAACATGATAAGACAATACAAAATCAGTATTAAAATAGAAATGACAATGCAGTAGACCCGAGGTCACTGTAAATTTACATCCTCTCTTTCACTTAAATTAATTGGTCTATTAGATATGGATGAGAATATTGGTAACAATTCAATTTTTCAAGCCGAAAGGGGAACAACATGTAGACTGACAACTCTCCCAAGGGCCCTAAAATTAATGGAGTGCCTCTGTACACCTAAGTTGTTGCACCCCTTTCCCCAAGCAGATGTTAGAGGCTCAAAGAAGAGATGAACTGAATGGGAAAATAAAGTTATATAAATAGTGTTACGTCACATCAACGCTTTGTTTCAGGGAATATGAAACATTTCAAATTCAGTGGTCAACCATATTGGTAACAGAACATTACAAGTAATATTCCTATATTGTAGGAGAAAATAATATTCACAGCAACATTCCAAAATATTTTGGACACTTTAGGAAAAATCCCATTTCACAAAAATTATCAATGATAGTTTGAAATTATATTTGAAATAGTAAAGAGTTACAGCTATTCTTTTTTTGAGCTCCTAACAAACACGATCCATTTCTATTACAGCATTCACTATTTTTTAATCCTACATGATTCCCTCATGCATGTGTGCTAGCCTTTAAATTGCCGAGGTTGTATTTTCTTTCTGATTTTCCTTTTAATCTCGCTTCTAACATCCAGCAGAAAATATTAAATAAATGCATGAATCAATGAATTAATGAATAAACATATTTACATCTGTAGCTCTTTTCAATTTCTGTGTCTGTAGCGCCAACTCTAGCTCTTCTTGCTTTCTTCAATCTACATTTGCATTTAAAATAAATAGAAATCTGTTTTCTGTACTGTTTCACTCACTCTGTCTTAAAACCTTGTGTGACATTTTAGTCCTTCTTGGGTGATTATTATTTTTGCCATAGTGGAAGAAAAGCAAAACTTATTCATTCTTGTTTTGCACACATGTTGTTCATGTATTAGACTATATATTTGAAAAGAATATTTCTTAAATTTGAATTTTCTCTTACTTGAGCTAATGACAACCCCAATATTTACTACAATACAAATGAAAGGGAAAGAACTCCCACCAACACAAATGTGTATAACTTGACATGCAAATAGGGCCTAAATTACAGGGGAAGTGGGTCTCTTTTGTCACTTGGGAAAATAAATCCTAAATAGCACACGAAATGGGACAGTTTAACTGTGTACATGTGAGTGCTTTGGCAATTGAATGAAAAATGAATGTATGGACACTTTGTCAGTTCCTGCCAAAAGCTATTGACCTGAATCCAGGATTTACTGGAAGATAAGAGCCGGGGGGGCAATCCAATCCAATTAGGTTTCTAATTCCTATATTAGATGAAGGCTGTCTGAGACAGATAGGATGAAACTATGTTACTTGTATTTCTGAGGACCATTTCAGAGATAGGTTTTTGCTTAGAACAAGGTGCTGGGCTCTGCTTCGGGGACAGATAATGGAGAAAAAGAGAATATGTCTCTCTAACATTTTCCCCCTAAGGACTGGTGGCTATCAAATCTTCATTAAACTTGTACTTAAGTCACTTCATTTTCCCTAGGATTCTGGAAGCAGCTTTTTTGATAATCTTAATTTCAGCATGTCAAACGACTTACAACATATGTGTACCTATATTCTTAGATGTGGCTAGTTAGGAATCACTGGCACCATTGATGGCTATTTTTTACTTTCATTCCCAGATCTATATTTCAGAAATAGTGAAAGTACAGAAGAAGAGTGAAGATATGAAAGTGAGATTATGAGACTGTAAGAGGAAAAACAGTTAAGGGACTTTTTACAACAGGAGAAAAATGATAAGAGTATGATCTAAACTGTATTAGCAAGATACTGTAAAACACTTCTGATAGACTAGTCTTTTCAAACAATTGGAGATAAAAATTTGAATTTTGCCTATGGTTTCTTGTTTAGCTGTGAGCCCAGCTGATACCATTAATTGAAAATGAGAAGTTAAGTATAGGAAGAATTGGGGAATTTTTTAAGTATTTAAGAAAAAAGATTTTGGCTTACAGAAAGTCAGGTTTGTTATACTTCAGAGGACTTTGGAGGGAGATAATTTGGGGATGTTAGAAATAAAAATTAGAGCTCAAAGAAGAGATTTTTGCCTAGAAATATAATCCTAAAATATAATGGTGTCTTAGTTACTTTTCTCATTGCTGAAACAAAATTTCTGACTCTCAAAGTTGAAGGAAGAAAGGTTTATTTGGCTCAATTTGTAGAGGTTTCAGTTCGTAATTGGCTGGCTCCAAGACAGGGTGGCATCGCAGCGGAGAAACAGTTCATGGCAGGCAGAAGGCAGCAAGGCAGCAAGCTGCAAGTGACAAGCAACAAGTAGTGACCTTATTTTTGTCTCTTATATCTTATTCAGGCTACCCACAGTTGGGATGAATACAACTCTGTAAGATTCATTATATGGTTTTGAGAGTTGGCTTGAATGTCTGTTTTCTGACAGAGAAAGCTCCCCACTGCACACCTGTTCCTCCAAGGTCTGGCTAACCTTGCAGGGACAGCTTTACTATCAATAACGAATTTACTTTGATATGCACTCTGGCGATATCCCAGCTCTTAGTCAAACCTGGGCTGAATGCCTGAGGTAAAGATGTGCATGCCCACTTCCCGGAGGGAGACATTCCTTTGTCCGAATATAGAAAATAGGGGCGCAGCACATAGGTCTCTCTCTCTCTTTTTTCTTTTGTCTTTCACGTCCTTGAGGCTTCTGGTTGTCCCCGTGGGGGCTGCTGGTCCCCCTTTGTTACACCCCCACAATAGCTGCTGATTTCTTCTTTCGTGCCCTTGCAGCTGCTGAGTGTCTCTGTGTGTGTGGGGGGGCTGCTGTTGGTTGCGCCTCCACGACTGCTGTTTTCTTCTTGCCTCCCACTTGGCTGCTGCTTCTCTCAGCAAAAGTTAAGATCTCTGCTTGACTGTATTTGTGTTCTGTGGATTGGCAATGATAGAAATGATGAATTGGTGGTATGATTTCCTAGAGTTCCCCCCCCTTTTTTTACTTTCTTTATTGTTATTGAATAATTTAATTGATCCTTGTGAATGGTGTCGTGTCTTCTTCCCCATGAATTGAGCCCAAAGACAGTAAGTCTGTGCATGGCAACAGCAAGCATTTACCCCTTGCTGTTACAAACTCACACCCAGGGCTGAGCAGCCTAAATCCTAGCATCACATCACAAATCAATCCCAGCATCACATTCTTGATTCCAGCAGCACACACCCTAGATCCAGCCACCTCAGAAAAGCTGCATGTATGACCTCATGAGACTTTGGGGTAGGGGCATCCAGATACAAGCCTTAACAAGCTGTGAGGTGTAGATATAGTGAAAGGAAAATATGTTTTAATCCAAGTGTTTTGCATCTATTACTCCGTTTGGTTTTCACAACTATCTTCTGTGAAGGGAACACTGTTCCTCATTTTAAAGTGAAAAATCTACAGCTTAGAGATTTTGAATATTTTTCCTAAGAATATCATCAATTTTGGTGGTTGTGTGATTTAGCGTGAATCCCTTCTGGCTTCCAGACAGGTGTCCTCTCATTCATATGCCCTTCTTTGCGTAGGCATGAAGAGGCAGAGATATCTTCTTTTCTGATCATCTTACAAGGCTACCAAAACTATTGGATTAAGGTAAAACTTATGACTTTATTTAACCTTAATTACCTCCTCCTAATCCTACCTCTAAATATAGGTGCATTGAAAATTAGGGATCCAGCCTATGAATTTTGGGGACACATCATTCAGCTCATAGCAGTGGTTCTAGGATTTGATCCCAGATTGAATTCAGAAACCACATTCTTTACTGCTAGACTTGGGATGCAGACCAATAACTGCTCTGGGCAGTAAGAATGCATGTGGAGAAAGACAAGTGACACAACACTGCACAGATGAAGGGCAGTGGACATGAAAGGAGTAAACTTGAAATTAGAAATACAAACATATGATAAAATATATGCAAACCTATGTCATATATAGTTTTGTCCTCAAGAATATTACAAAGGTGTAATATGCATGCACACATGTGAACTTTATTGCTTTAAAAACAATATATTCCTTTGTAGATTTCCCTGAAAGTTATGGAGTGCCTTCAGGTTCAAAGTACCATCAATGATGTCTAGATTCTTCTATTTTTATTCTGAAGCTGTATTTTTATTCTTTATAAGGAGTAGAGTGTGATACAGAGATTGTAATCCATTATCAACTCTTCTGCAAAAGAAAAATGTGTCTGTTGAAAACATTTCTGTAAATGTAGGGCAAAGGGATCAAATCCTCCTTAAAGTCATGTAGTTTATACAAGAAAAACACAAATACACATTGAGTGTTTATACTTTTCCAGGAATTTTTTAAAAGCACCTTTAAAAGTACTTCAGACTACTTCAACTATGTCGTTAGCATCTAACATGTAGTAACAAGAAATGAGAAATGTATATTCTAGAAGTAGCTTCAAAACCGATTTTACTCCTGGAGAAAATTTTCTATGAAGAAGAAAGTGATTGAATGCCAAGAGAGGAAAAAAATTATTTCACAATGTTTAGGCCCCCTCTTTTTTTTTTATTGTTTTCCTTCTGATCACTGTATAATCAGAATGTCATGTTTGTGGTTTAAATAATTCATTCATATTTGCCCTACATCACTCTATTATGTGACCTCATGTTTAGAGTTCAGAAAAACAATCATTAGACTAACCCAAGCTTCGGGGTATTTTACAGATAGATTTCCAAAATCATTAGTCTGTCAAAAATCATGGCAGGCCTGTGAAATGTTTTGACCTTGCTTATAGTTATCTGTGTCACCCAATCTGTAGAGCTTCCTTGGCACTATGATTTTCTAGTGACCTCTGTATTTTTAGGATAAAAGGATATATGTAAATTTACAGCAAGAAATTGGGCTGCAAAACCAAAAACACAAGGAACACAAAGAAAAATAATAAGCAATGGCTATTTGTTTAGCAATTAATATTTTACAGTCATCTTAACGTGACTTTCCATTTGACTTCTTTTACCCAGGGACTTTGGAACTCTTAGTATCTGTTAGTACAGTGGTTGAGGCACATGAAGAATGAGAGAGAAGTGAGTGACGGAAGAACCCATGTTTAGTAAGAATGTGTCTAGAAGAAGTTAATGTTTCCCCTCAGCATTGTGTGGAGTCTTCATAGAGGAGGAATGGAGATGGCAGCAAACCCCTTTACTTGGGCAATGCGTTTATCTCTGTTTCCCCTTCTCTCTCTATGCAAGTGTATGTTATCAGAGAAACTGCCTAACAGATAGTACCTTATTCTTCATTGGATGGAAAAATAGAAGCTACAATGATGTTAATGTTATTCAAAGTACCTATTTCTTTTGAAAATTACTTGATCAAACCTTTCTGTCATTTTATTTCTTGCACTTTTACATCAGAAAAAATTGCACTACCAACAAGAACTTTTGCTTCAACTGGAGTTATTGGGTACAGTGAACCATAGAAACTATTGGCTGGAATTTCATGTTGGTTTTTGTATTCATCTTTATTCCTGATATAGCTATTGATCTTTTGCCATGTTCAACATTGTGCTAGATTCTATGAGAACTAAACATTTTTAAAAATGAAGAAAAGGTTGCTAACATGCAGAACAGCATTCAAAATAGTCTCTAAATGAGGGAGTGAGAAATAAAATAATTGAAGATAAAGCAGTAAAAGTAATGAGAAGGAGAGAGTTGTGAGGAGAATCAAGGGGGACTTTATAGAATATATAGGAATTCATTTGTGCCTTTAAACAAAGGTAGGATTTTTTGGTCAGAGTTAGTTTTGGTGAATAGGAAAACTGAAAACATTCCTGAGAGGGAGTGGGAAGTCTAATTGTGCAGCGACAATAAGAGAAAATAGTGGCCTAATGCCAGCAGTCAATTTCTGCTAGGCAGTGACACTGCACAGTGGCTAAGCCCATAGGGCTCAGAGCGCCTGTCGTGATTGCATAGATATCTCACTCACATAATTTGTGCCACATTTAAACCTGCACCTCTAAATCTATGTTTCCCATTACTCATGAGGATTATGATATACAGAGTGTGGCTTAACATCTGTTCATCTCTGCAGATTTTCAGCAAGTTGAAGTATGCTACCATATATGTTCTCTTTTTTCTACCTAGACAGTTTCCTTGGAGAGAAATTTTCTTGATTGTTTTGTACAGTCAGGATTTATTTTTTTCTAATAAAATGAATAAAATGTTTAAAATCCATCATATTCATTGTTGGATGAAAAATACAAGTCTAACCTTTCAGTTTTATTTTGCTTTTTAGAACTAATAACATGGAAAATAAACTGAATTATACTCAAAGCCACAATTTGTTTCCAGAAGTAGGAAGATATAGTATTACATAATTGATCTGGAAGGAAAAAAGAAAAAAGGAAGAAACAGAAATTGTGTTTGTGAACCACACTGGGAAAAGTAGAAGTCCCTGATCTGCATTTAGAGATTCGTGCTACTTCTAAATACACGGAATAGGGTTCGTTTGCTATGTAGTAATTTGCATATAGATTTGCCCAGATATAGAGAAAGAGTTTACTTCGCAACTGTGGAGCACTGATGTGGTTATTTTTAGGTGGGCATGCCTACTTACAAAAAGTCACTTATCTTTTCAATACTGATTCTCAAATTAAATTGGCATTGAAACTATAGGAAACTATAACTGGGGACAATAATGCTAAATGGAATAAATCAGACACAGAAGATTAAATATCACATGGTTTCTCTTACATGAGAAAGGCAAATAAAAGCAATTTAAAGAACAAAATAAAAAAGAGATGATAGGAAACAAGGAAGTAGAATTTATGGTGATTGGAATGGAATGCGGAATGGGACCTCCTCTTTCCTTCCCCTCCTTCATCCCTCACTTCATCTCTTAGTCTCTTTCCCATTTGCAAAATCTATTTTAAACCTAGTTATTAATTTCACCCAAAGAATTTTAAAAATGTCAGTGTTTCCTCCCTCATTATTTCCTTCCTTCCTTCTGTTTCCTCAAGTCCACAAACAATTAGAAATGCCCAAGAGAGAATAACAACCTTAGACAATCTGGAGACTAGTACAAAAGTTTATGCTCCAGAGTAAATACCAAGTATACTAAAAGATAGGTTTCTCAACGTCAGAGAATGAAATGACAAATATGAAATGGAAGAAAGCATGATTACCATTTTATTAATTTACAGTTAGTAACATAAGTATGGAATTATGGTTTCCTTCATGCCTGCATTGGTATTGTACTATTCGGCTTCCTCATTGCTGGGATATATACCTAACACCCACAACTTTAAGGAGGAAAGGTTTAATTTGGCTCATGGTTTCAGGGGATTCAGTACATACTCAGTAGTTCCAAGGCATGACCATCACTGCAGAAGGATGTGGTGGAGCAAAACTGCTTAATACATGGTAGCTGGGAACCAGAACAGGGGAACAGCACTAGAGAAGAAGGGGCAAGGGACCAGATACAGACCCCAAAGTCATGCCTACACGATTCAGGAAGGCACAACAGGAAATTTGCTTTACTAATTCTTTGTGCAGTTTCCAAGCCGATCAAGTTGACAAAATTAAGCTTAACCATCATGGGCATATACAGAAATTAAATGTAAAATGTGTGTTTGTGTGCATGTGTGTGTGTGTGTGTGTGTGTGTGTGTGTGTGTGTGCGTGTATTTCCTATCTCCAACTACTTATTCAGTTCTGATGAAATAAGCAAGTATTCAAGTAATAAATTTATGGGGTCATCTCAAAAAGACAGATAGCAGCTTGCAAGGATTCCCCCTGCAATATTCAGATCAATTTACCATATAAACAAAATGCTGTCAGTAATAGATAGCATTGGATTATAGACCACTAAACAAGGAATATATAAAAAGAAATCTATGAGTTCACAGTCAATACATAAATGTGGAGCAGAAATTTCTTACAGTTAATTACAAAACAACACATATAGAAGGACTGGTGAAATTGAAAAATCACCATTTACAACCATAGTCGTAGCTAGCCAATGAAGAACATTAAAGGGTGTTAATAAAGAATATTTATGTGGTTCCAAGTATCCTCCCCAAATACTCAGAAATACAATGGGAAAGAGAGTTACTCTAGATTAGCTTTAGTGACCTCGATAAGATCTCAGTCAAAGTTAGTCTCACCAGGCATGAGAAAACCTGACCTTGTGTGTCACCTGATAGGATGGAGCGAGCAGAGAGAGTTTTAACAGTCTTTGTGCTGAAATTCACATCCCAAATGTTGCCATGAGAAAGCTTTACATTTAAAAAATAGTCCACAAAACAATCTTGTATATGTTAAGAAGTCTTAAAGTTGGCAAGATCCGGCAAGAATGGTGGCGCTCTTCCAGAATTAAGAAAAGTAAAGAAATACAACGACCAAATGCACTTTGTCAGCCTGGATTGGATTATTTTATCATAAATGATATTTTGAGACAGTCACACAACTTGAATAGGACCTCTTCATGAAGGTTATAAAGAATACTTTGTACTGTTCTTACGATTTTATTTTATAAGCTTGAAATTATTTCAAAGATAAAGGAACAAAATAAGTTGATGTCTGTGTTGCTCTCTGACAACATTAAATCTGTAGCTCTGAATTTGGGTGCATTTTGAAAGATCCTCAAATGACTCTAACATGCAGCCAGGGATGAGAACTGCTGGACACAAGGGTACCTGAATGACAGTTTTCACTAAGATCATAGTTTGTAACTGCAAGATCCACAGTTATGGGTTGTCTCTTATTTCACGAAGCATGCGTTCTGATGATGTGCGTATGTCTTGCATTTCGTTGGTAAGTAGATACAAAGGCTAACTTCCTTAGACTCATTTCTCTGGAGCTAAGGTTGTACATCTTTGTTTGATGTACATCCCAACACCTACTTGCAGTGTTACACATGGTATATCTATTTTTTTAGGTAAAAATGGACAGAAATGTAGTTTATTTTAAGATTTAGTAAAGTTCAATGTGATAGAAATTTTAATTTTTTAAAGCTTGCTTTACTGTTATTTGAAATTAATACTTAATACTTAATGTTTTAAATTTGTATGATACACTTCAAATATGTTTCAGCATCATATTAGACAGTAACCCATCTTCTGTGCTATCAGTGCATCAGTTGATGTGTATTAAGATCCATTCTCTGTTCTGCGTTTGAAGCACCGAGAAAGGGAGGGGTGTGCTTGTCCCCTATGCACCTGCCTCTCACTTGTACTACAGCTTATATTTTGGTAGATGTGAGCAGTGTAGACTGATTTCTGGCTGGAGCTAATGGTTTGGGATCCTGTAGATATCCATGCTATAAAACCCTCAAATGTGGATACATTTCTAGTAGGCTAGAGATATCAAATGAGAGAAAAATCTAGTTGTGTTGTCAAAGTTTGCCTTAAGCAAAATTCTGAAATCTGCCAGATTGTTGCTGGTGCCCACACTTCCTTGCCGTGGCCCATCTATTTTCACGGCCTCTGCCTGGGAGGAGTCTATCTGGTATGCAGTTCACGCACTTTCAGCTGACACAGAACTTCCAAGCTGATTGTAGAGAAATTGTTGTATAGTAAGGACTTTGATATAGACCCCTCCTGAGGATAATTATTTCCTAAACATGATATTTGTCAAAACTGATTTTTATGGGGAAGAGGGATTCTAAAACTAATATAGAATATCTAATACATGTGATTCCATTTATCTGTCCAACATTTGACTATAAACCATTTTTATTATGTCATTTAATCCTCACTAGTACACTATGAGGTAGGTTCCATTATTATTTCAATTTCATAGAGGAGAATTTAAAGTTTAGAGCCGTGACAGAACTTGTCCAGGATGAAAAAGCCAGTGAATGACAGAGTTTGGGTTTGATGCAACACTGACGTGCTTAAAATATTCCTAAAACAAAAGATCCGCCCAAAATTTGATGAAAAATTAAATTATATTCACTATAGCTTACTTTTAAATTTATTAATTTTCTCTTGTAATAAAAGAAGGGCAGAACTGTCAAAGAAGGAGACTAGATAATAGTTCAACATGACCTCTCGGGGCTCTCTCTTGTTTTGGATTGGGGTTACCTAGACTATCTGCTCCAGATTTAGAGAAAGACATGAAATATGAGCCTAAGAAAATTACCTCATTACTACCTTTTTCTTGTCCAGCAGACTAGCCCTTCCACTTTTCCTCAGAGCATATCACTCTCTAGAGAATTCATCCAATTATACTTTTGCTTTGGTTATAACTTCACACAGAAACATTTCCTCAGTCTCTATAATGGATGTTTATTTAAACCAGGCTGTGGTGGGGATGCTACTCTGAAATTTTGTCAAACCTTCTCTTAGCTTTATGTAGTAATTCAGAGATAATTCACTAGAACACAGCCTTTTAAGAAGGCATTGAATATATTTGGCAAGCTGTTCAGGCCAGCAAGCTGCAGGTCTCAAGCATAGGAAATGTATCCTCCTAGACCTGACCTTGACATGCATATTTAGTTCTTCATTTTGCATAGTTTAAATAAGGCTGTATGTTCTAATGCAATTAAATTATGATGAGGAAAACAGGATAATTGAAAGCATCCAACACATGCAGTGTATTTTAAGATAATTATAATCATTTTCTTGTTGAAATAAAGTCATTTCAGTTCAGGCCCATTTAACTGAGGCAATCAAGTGGTCAGAAGACACTATGAAAATAACCTTGTTTTTGAAGCATTATTTAAATATATTTATGACATGTCAACAGACATTTTTATATTTGTATGCCAAAACATTATTGCTGTATTTGGCAGATCAGTTCCAAATTATTTAAAAGTGTACATTGCTTTTTTCCAATACTAAATTACTGTATAAGCACATAAATTAATTATACAAAGATAATGTCCAAATAGCTTCTACAACAGAAAAAACTAATGTGGCTCTCTAAATCACAAAACTAAAAAAAAAAACTAACAGTTACCGCTATTAGTCCACTTTGTTCACTGTAACAAAATATGAGAGACATTTTTAACTTTATAAAGAAAAGAGGTTATTTAACTCACCATATTGAAGGCTGTGTTATCCTTTTTAAATTTCATATATAAGCACCAATTTTCTAAGATTTTGGATGCAACTCCATGATGATCAAACGACACAATCATTTTATTTGAAGATTGGTGATGATTTCATATGGCTTATCAAGAATTGCTGATGTTTTTATTAGCTATTTTCCAAATATAAAGGAATAAAATACATCAAGAAAAGAGACAAAGAAAAGTGAGCCTCTAACCAATTACTAGTGAATTTTTTAAGTCCTTCTGACAGTTCAGAGTAAAAGCATATGTCCTATTTCCTTCATAGTTTGGTAAGCAAAATTAATTCAGTAACTCATTTTTATTCTTATCAAGAAATGAGTAATATAATTTTTTATTGAATAAAGAAATTCACAGTGATTTCAGGAGTGCAAAGGTGATTCAATTCATTAAAATCAGTCAGCACAATATACAACATTAGAAAATGAAAGGAAAACAAACAAGACAGGAACATCACAACTGATGCAGAAGGGGTCTGACAAACAGAAATAATCGCTGCACTCAGAATAAAAGGGAATATACTTAGCATGATAAAGGCAATATATGTAAAACGCACAGCCGACATCATACTCAATGAAAAAGAGAATCATTTTGTTCCACTTGTAGCCAACATAGCAGTGAAAGTTCTAGCCAGAGCAATTAGGCAAGAAAGAGTTGTAAGTGGCATATAAATCAGAAAAGAATAAGTAATCGATCTTGTTTGCAGATGTCATGACCTTACATGTAGAAAATCTGAATGAATGTGTATGCACAAAATAGTTAATAAGTACATATAACAATGTTTCAGGATATAAAATCTTTACATCAAATTCTATTTTAATTTTATACGACAATAATAAACAAACCAAAAGGTAAACTAAGGAAACAATTCAATTTGCAATAGAACAAAAATAATTAAATACTTAGGAATTCATATAACTAAGCAAATATGAAACTCATACACTGAAAACTGCAAAGCATAATTTAATGATATTAAAGAAGACCCAAATTAAAGGAAAAACATCCCATGATCATGGTTTGAAAGACATACTGTTGTCAAGATGCCCATAGTATTCAAAGTAATCTATAGAAGCAATCAAGGTAATCCCCACCAAAAACTCAATGGTGCTTTTTTGCTGAGGTGAAAAATAAAACTTGATCTAATATTCACACAGAATTTCAAGGTATTAAAGTAGCAAAAACAAATTTTAAAAAGAAGAATAAAATTGGAGGACCCATACTTTCTGATTTTAACACTGTAGTGATCAAAATAGTGTGGTAAAGACAGAAGGAGATAATATAAATTAATGAGATAGAATTGGGTGTTCAGAAATAAATCCTCACATTCATGTTCAGTTGGTTTTTGACAAGAATCCCAGCATCACTTAATGGGGAAATAACAGTTTCCTCCAGAAAATTGTGCTGACAAAACTGAATATCTACATGCCAAAAATGTAGCTGGACCCTTGTTTCATATCATATAAAAATTAACTGAAAATGTATAAAAATTAAATTTAATGCCTTAAACTCTAGAACTCTTACAGAAAGTAATACAGCAAATCTTGACTTTGGTTTGGCATATTTTTCTTATATATGACACCAAAAAACAGGCGACAAAAGAAAAATTAGGTACAGTAAAATTTATGAACACTTCTAAAGATTTTACATCAAAAATATTATTAAAAGACTGAAAAGACAGCTACAGAGTAGAAAATACCTTATACATATGATAAGAATTTAGTGTGAAGACTATGTGAAGAACTGTAATGCGACAAAAAAAGCATAGTTAACTCAATTTTAAAAATGGGCAAATAGCTTGACGAGACATTTCTCCAAAGAAGATACACAAATGTACACATGAAAAACGCCCAACATCATTAGTTATTAGGGAAATACAAATGAATACCAACAGGATATAAAACTTTACACCTCCTTGGATAGCTGTAATACTTAAAAAAAAAAAAAAGAAAATAATAAATGTTTTCAAGGAAGGGGAGAAGTTGCAACCCTAGTACATTGCTGGTAGGAATATATAATAGTGTAGCTCTTATGAAAAACAGTTTAGTGAATCCACAAAAAGTTAAACTTAGAATTAACATATGAAGAACAATTATACTCCTAAATATATTATGCCCAAACTAATTGAAAATAGGTACTAAGAAAGATACATACATTCCAGTGTTCATGGCAGGACTCAGAATAGCCAACAGGTAGAAACAACCCAAGTGTCCACAGAAAGATAAACGGTTAAACAAAACGTGATACACACATACGATGAGATACTATTCAGTCATATAAAGGAATAAAGTTTTGCTACATGTCGTAATGCAGATAAACATTGAAAACATTACACTAAGTGAAATAAAATAGACACAAAAAGACTGAAAGTGTGTGATTACACTTGTATGAAACCTAGAATAGGCAAATTAATAAAGATAAATAAAATAGAGGTTGCCAGGAATTTAGAAAAGGGAGGGATGGAGCGCTGCTGTGTAATAGATAGATTTTTTTTTTGTTAAGAGTAATGAGAAATTTTGGAAACAATAGTAGTAGATGCACGATGTTATAATTACAATTAAGAGCACTGAATTGTAGACTCGAATATTTAATTTGCAAATTTTCTGCTGTCATGGTGCTGGGAAAACTGGTCATCCATGTGTAAAAAATTGAATCTAGACCCATATCACTCACTTTGTACTAAAAACAAATCAAAGTGGATCAAATACCTTATATAAAAACAGAAACGGGGCTGGGGATTTAGCTCAGTGAGTAGAGTGCTTGCCTTGTAAGCACAAGGGCCTGAGTTCGATCCCTGGCACCACTAAAAAAAAAAAAACAGAAACACTCAATTTGATAGAAAATAAAACATATACAATTTTTTGCAAATGTGGGCATAGGTAAAGACTTTCTGAACAAACCCCAATTTCACAAGAAGTATTACCATGAATCAATGTGTGGGATTATAGCAAGCTAAAAAGTTTCTGTACCACAGAGGAAACAATCAGCAGAGTGAAGAGACAACCTACAGAATGAGAAAAATGTTTGACAGCTACTCCTCAGACAGAGGACTAATCTCTAGAATACACAAAGAACTAAAAAAAAAAAAAATAGACCCCCAAATAAAAGAATCAGTCAAAAAATGGGCAATCAAAATGAATAGACACTTCTCAAGGAAAGTACAAATGGCCAATAAGTACATGAAAAAAATATTCAGCATCTTTGACCATTAGACAAATGCCAATCAAAATAAAACTGAGATTTCTTCTTACTCCAGAAAGAATGGCTAGCATGAAGAATTGAAAAAAAAAAAAATTCTGGCAAACTTGTGGGGGAAAAATGAACCTTCTCATTGTTGGTAGAATGTAAACTACTACAACCACTATGGAAATCAGTTTGGAGAGTCTTCAAAGAACTAAAAAATAGAAATTCCATTTGATACAGATGTTCATTTTCGAGCATCTTTCTGAGTGACTTAAAGACATAATAAAAATATAGTGATATTGTTGTTTGTGTCTAGACGTCCCCCCAAAGCCTCATGTGGTAAGAGATGGCTGGATCCACAGTGTGTGATGCTGGGATTAAGGGCATGTGATTACTAAATCAATCCACTGATTGGTTTGGTACCATCCTAATCCTGGCAACCTGGATAAAATAAAAGGGACAGAAAGAGGCTTGCTTAGCCCCTTGTTTAGCCCCTTGCTTACCTTCTGCCTTCTGCCTGTCTGCTGTGCCAGGCTACCTTGGATCCAAACCTCATAACTATACACTACTATTCCAGATGTACACCTTGGTATTTTCAGTTTCACTCCCTGGCTTAGATCAGCACCCCATGTTTTCTTTCTCTGAAGTTTTAACAATGCCATTGCATCTTCTTGTACACATTGATGCTGAAAATTGTGAAGTATTTCTTGCAAATTGATATGTTTCTCTTGGATTTTCTTTCGTGTTTGTTTTTTTGGTCCTGGGGATCGAACTCAGGGCCTTGGCTTGCGAGGCAAGCACTCTAACTACTGAGCTAAATCCCCAGCCCAAGTTTCTCTTGGATATCGTTGGCCTACAATGTTTTTTAGGGTCAGGACAAAATAGGTAGACGGGGGAAAGCATTGAAGAATTCCAGATAAATCATTAGTTTGGGAGTGAACATAGGGATTTGTAAAAATCTTTGCTTGACAATTAGTTATACTTGTTCTCCTCAGGTCATACCTTCTTTTTTGATCATTTATTCACTGTGTACTTTTGAGCTTCTTTCTTAGCTCCAGTATAATGTGCATAGATAGAATTTTAATATAAGTACTTTTCTCAAGAAATTTACGTTTTCTTTATGGATGTCAATGTTGTTTGCAAGTAAATGCAGCACAAGGTAGATCGGCATCCCTTTAAACAAAGAAACATAGATATTCTTTAGAATTTCGAAGGAGAGAGCTCACATTTTGCTGAAGAAATCAGTAGCAGCGGGCAGAGGGCTCTGAGAAAACTGAAAAACTGTGGCCAACCCGAATATGCACAGAGAAGGAATAATGCAGACAGGGAGCACCACCTTTTCACGTTCATGGCACATTCTCGAATATTCAAGTTTTGGCATCACAGTAGCAGTGCTTGTACTAACCATTGATATTGCGTACATGTGCATGGACTACCCTGGCCCTCTTGTAGCACTTTCTCTTGTCCCGAGTGTGTTCTCATGTGGCGACATGCTGACATGATCTACTGTGTCATCTTACAAGGCCATTTCTCTGTGTCTTACTCTCAGCTTTCTACACTGAACAGAAGCAGATGTTCTATGTACTAGACTTCGCTAAAAAGCATTTGCAATTAAATTTTGTACATCAATCAACATTTTGCTACACAAATATGGGGATCTTTGACTACCTGCATACACTATGGCACAGCGTTGGAATACCACTGGCATTAGAGAAGGCAAAGAGGCAGGTCTCCGCAGGTCAGGTGTGAACATTTGAAAGGAAAAGCTTAACAAAAGGTTAAAAAAGTAAGTCTTTGGTATTTTATAGATCAAATTAAACTTTATAGAGCCAAGAGTTCCACAGTGATACTGCTTTTGTTAAGGTAGAGACATTAGAGATTGAGGCAATTGTGCTCCTCAAACTTCAAAGAGCAAATGTCTAGGTTTATTTTTTAAGTCTCAGCTTTGTCTTAATGTTAAGAAGTGGAGTTTTGTTAAGAACACTTCTAAGTAATTAGGCTATGAAATACTACTGAAGACTTTAGAAGAGGGAGTGACGTAATCAGATCAGTTTTGAAGGACTGTTCTACTGTTAGGATGTACTGGGAGTGGAAAAGCTACTGCAAAAGAGAACTATTGGGAAACATATTGCCCAGGACAGAAAGGAAAAATGCTGGCAAAGGCTGGTGGTAGTGAGAAAGACAAAGAGCCCCTTCCAGAGGTGAAATCGATGGCCTTCACAATCTTTTTTATTTTTTATTTTGACTCATCAGGCAAAAGAATGAACTGGATAGTGGTTAATTCAGATATTTATGCTTTTTTTCATATGGAAAGTACAGTTATCTACAAAGACAACTGTTTAAAAGAAGAAGCTAAATGAGTTTTATTGTGAACATTTAAGTTATGTGCCACATGTCTCGTTAGCTATAACTCTCAGGTACTATAAATATAGTTATATAGATTAGTAGCTCTAGCCTATGAATATAGCAATAAGGGAATTTACATAGGTGGATAAATTAAACCCCAGGGAAGATGCAAAAATTACATGAAAGGAGAAAAGGGCTACAGACAGAAATTTAGAAATTGTAATGTAGTCAGTTAGGAAGAGTTTTGTGCAAATAGAAATCAGAGAAAGTTTTATTGAGCATATTCAAAACCTTGAAACCAGATAGCAAGAATAAATGTGGTCAATAAACTTGATTATGTCTCTCTCCAGTTGTCTTCAGTCTCCTAGGAATGAAAATTAAGCATTTAAAAGTGTTTCAACTCAAAATCCAGGATAGAAGACCAATGACATGATATAGGTAGAGTGGATAGCATAGAAAAGTAGAAGAAAAAGAAGTCAAAATGAGATTTAAAGACATGAATGAATGAGAAAACTGTTAAATCCACAGGTTTAGACCAGAAAGAAAGATGTCAAACTGTCAGTTTCAGGTGGAGCTGTTCTGAATGATGAGTGAGTCTAGGGGCGGGCATACTTTTATATAGATATACATGGTATCAGAACAGTGTTAGATGTTTTACTGAAGGACTCTAGCATTCTTTCCATGCAGCATCTATTCCATGTGACTGGGTAGTTTGAGCGTTAGCTTTACGAGGCCTTACTGTTTGCTTGTCATAGGGAGTAACTCACTGCAATCACAAAGAAAAAAGCTATGCCTAGAATAGTCCACTGGTATCTGAAGGAAAATAAGAGACATATACATCAGAGCCCTCAGGGCTGAATTTCACAAGCCGGGACAGATCCCGGCCTACAGGCAGATGTGTGAGCACTTGTGGGAAGTCTTGGTTAGTTGACACCTAGTTAATTGTCATTTTTAGTTACGGAGTTTGGGTTGGTCCGTTAGACAGCAATAACTAATTGATGCAGACAGTATGAGAATAATTCAAAGCATGAGGAAACATATGTTCTCAACAGTTTTGTTTTTCTGAGTTTCACACGAGAGATGAGGCAGAAGGCTATAGAAACATGTTGTTATCAGTTAATTGTTGATTACATGTGTTAATGTACATCTGTGTATAGTATCATCAAAATTATTTTTCACCTAATTGCCAAACTGGTTTAGGCAAAATAAAAACAAGAGAGATAAGGTTTACTACTTATCCTATCCTTCTCTCCAAATTCTCTCTCATCTAGTTTTTGTAAGAGTCTGTTTTTCTTCTAGATTTAATGATTAACGTGTACTCTGAATTCTCCTCCAACCCATGGTACATATCATTAGGCAATTGCTCTGCTGAATCAAGAAATCTTTACAGCAGAAGGCTCTTAAATATCCCTTCTTGAAATCACCTTTCCTTCTACTCCAAGGTTCCAAATTCTATCCAGCAATGATCACCTAGGATGTTACTTTCTCTATGGAAACTTCCATAATACATTCTACCAGACATAAATTTCTTTCTTTTAATCAGTAAATGCTTCACTGATCACTTTTTGAAAAACTACATAACATTTATTTACCTTTTCGGTCAAGGATTTAGGTCAGTGGTTAGAGTGCCTGCCTTGCAAGCACAAGGCCCTGAGTTTGATCCCCAGATCCAAAAAAACAAACAAACAAACAAAAACCCTCGCTATTACCTTTATCGTTACATATTAAACCTAAGCTTTTCGAAGTTAAAGATTCTGCCTCATAATTTTAAAACATTGCACAATCAACATTAGTGCTTTGAGTAACCCACAAGTATTTTTGGAATCATGAATTACAAACTTGAAAATGTCACTACTGTATCTTAGCTCGTGCTTTTGGCAAGAAAATGTTAAGATACTTTCTTTTTTTTTTTTTATTTTAAACCAAGAGCATGTATTGGTACATTCTACATACATTGGTCACATTCATTACATTTATTCTGTACCTATACATGGTGCATCTTGGTTCTCCCCCTCTCCCCCGCCCCTCCCCTCTCCTCCCTCCCTCCCTATTTATATCAGGTTCATTCATCATTTTCCATATTTTCCCTTTCCCCTCTCT